>JBBPQQ010000489.1:0-11683 GCA_038092595.1 Boletus subdepauperatus
GCCTCCACCTCCCAGGAGAATCGCAGATGCTCAAAGGCATATAATGTCGTCATGCTCATCTCGCGACCGCGTTCCAAGTCCATAGTTAGTACCAGCGCCGACGTGAGTGCTCACCGGCGGACGAGGTGATAAACGATAAGGTCACCGCGAATTGCATCCTTTATAAAAGGCAGCGCGTGTAGGGTAATTCCTGCTCGATGGTCCTCTCGACAGCCCGGACTACATCGATATGCTCGTCGCCTAAATTCTCCAGCTTGGCGCCTCAGATAGATGTGCTAGCTCATGTTTGTTATGGACACTGGTGCGCGAACATCTGTCTCAAAACGCTCGTTTGATGAGTCGCACTTCGCCGCGCAGGGGGGAGCATATCCAGCTCTCCAGTTCGTGACAATAACATTTGAGCTCTTGCAAGACAGACGCCCCAACCGAGCGCTTCGATGGTCCATGTCGTCCGCTGTGTCCACACGTGGGCCTGGCCCGCATGTATGGACAACATAAGGAGCTTCTTCCGGGAATTCGATGCCGAATCTGTCCCGGGTAGACCCATGGTTTTCAGCTCGTGTTCACGCTAGGAGGGATCAGGGTCCTGCGTGTAAACTGAGAGCACGCTGGGATGCGTGAACGGGCCCGTGCGACCCGAGTGGAATCAGACACAGGCTAAGTGTAGTATAATTCCGTCTTGGATGGTTCTGTATGTCTGGTGGCTTTCAATGCGTCGTCCTGGCGATCGGAAACGTCTTCCGACACATCTTCACCAATCCTGCGAGTTCAACGTCGAGTTTCTTCTCCCATCGGTCCACCAAGTCAGGGAGCTATGCAAATTCAGATACAGACGGCTTATTGTTTCGGGAGCCCTAATCATATCTCGAAAAGGGGTGAAACAAGCGAGGTCAACCACGTGTGCATCCAGTGAGCGTCGGGTGCATCACATAAATGTCGTATTCAGCGGCCAGCAAGTCTCGACGTCGTTTTAAATACTTGCCATTTATTCGCCGCAACAGGAAGTTGTTCATGGTTTTACGCCGCCCAGGCCACATCCGGTCTCATCCTACGATGTCAACAATCCATGCCGAGCCGCAGTCGCCTCGTTCGATGGAAGGTGACCGTTGTTCGTGAGCGGCTTTGATGTCTTGAAAACGGATTTGTAGGGATCCCGGATTCGAGATTCTCCAAAATACTGGATTCCTGGTCCATACCCATGTTGCTTGAGACGCTCAAAATTGCTACGCTGTACATGTCAAGACCATGGCTAATGGGTGAAAGGGCTAACCTTCCCTCTCGCTCCTGTCAACGTAGCACTAAATTTTCTCAGAGTTCAAAGCCTTTGTTTTGTTGCCAACTTTCGCAATCGCATGCGTGCTGTTGAAGGCGACCAAATATATGGCTAAAGGAGAGAAAATACGACATATCGTCTTATACTGCTCCTTCTTGTCATCCAAGACTTGTTTCTTGTCACTAGACCGACGATAGTCATGCACAAACCTCTACCAGACAGTATTCTGTCGTGGGACTTGGCTCAAGCGGGACACACTAGCCTGCGCGTGTCCTAGGATTGTGCCGTGGAACAGGGAATTATAGCATGGGTCTCACTTCCTTTCCTGTCTGACCCGTTTGCGGAAGATTCCGACTCCGTCAGCGTAGCCTAAAGCGGCTGCCGAGAGTCCACACCGTGAGGTCCGAATGTTCAGTGCATGCTTGAGTGTATGATGCGTCTTTGAGGATGTTACAAGTTTCCTATATGGAAGGTGAAGTAAGCCCTCAGGATATATGGAGGTTGGGACCCTGAGTGCACCTAGTAGTATCCTGGTGCGATTCCGTAAGTTGCTTGGATTAACGATCCCTATATGGAGTTAGGTGAGCAGACCGTGAGAGCGGTGCCATGGCCAGCGTTCGGATCGCGGACAAGTTTCAATTGAACGGGTTAAAATACAAACCCTGCGACTATATAATGGGATCAAGACGAAGCATATCATTCTTCCAGATCCACACATGGGGACTGAGAAATCAGACGTCTCTGGTATCCCATTTACCAGTACTCCTCTCCTTGCGTATGATGACAAGCGGAAAGAACTTTCGTCTACCTCCTGGTTGTGGCCCCTGACCCCATCACGACCCTTGTCACTTTGCTCGGATCGCCCGTTCTCCCGTGGGTGGCTGGCCCCGGAATCAGTTGCAGTGTATTCTGACCCAAGTACTTATCCTTGTTTTCCTTGCGACGGAGATGCGTGAGTAGTGGGTGTCGTGGTTTACTTCTCGCTAACGCATGACGCGTAGGCATATGATACCAATTGGCTGTGCTTCAGGTCAAGATATCAGGTAGCTCATGGGTCTTGTCCCTGGGTGATGACTAATGTTTGATACCCCTATAGAAGACACATCACCGAACTTTGATAGTCCACGCGAAACCTCGGAATCACAATTTCCATTGATGGACATGGGGTCTGATGTCTCGGACGGTACGCCATTCTACTGCCAATGTCATTTCAATCGATCAGACGAATCAACTTGAAGGTGGTTCCAATAGTTTCACGGAGACTTTTGCTTCCGGCCTTATATTGGCACCCAATATTGCGCCGAAGCCACAAGGTATTCTGCATACACAACCCGTTTCGGATTTGAGCTTGGGATCCTTCAGCTCAATGAGGTATAACCACGCAAACATTGGTACCCATGTAAGTATCTCTAATTCTCTCCGTGGATGTCGTGCTTATTTATACTCACTTCAGCTCGACCATCCCATATTCCCTACAGGCAATGCCAGTGCCCTCGTACCACCCTCCTCCTTCGGTTCTACCAGAGACGTCACAAGCCTCGACGATAACGATAACGAGTCTCCGGTTGTGATTTATCGGCCCCCAGATAATAAGGGTTCGGGTCCCCGGCGTCTCCGACGTGCTCGTACTATAAACATCGAAGGGTTGTGGATCGACAAGGATGATCTCTACCCCGCCGCAGGCCACGGCAGCAGTATGATCAGCGTCCACGAATGTCGATGGGCTACATCAAGCGACCCCTGCGGGATGTGGATCGTCGGCTCCAGGCCCCGTGTCGGCGCTCACATCCGTAAATGGCATACCAGACAGAGGCATGCGAACAGCACGACCAAGTGTCTGTGGGACGGGTGCACCGGGGCGATGCTTAAAGACTCGATCAACCGTCACATCGTAACTGTTCACCTCGAAGAGGGTTTTCATTGCCTGGGTTGCGACCAGGAGTTTCCACGGAAGGATGTGTACAATCAACATGTTGGGGACAGCGAGGCGTGTAGGGATGCGGGTGCTGCGATGGTGTATGGAACAGAGCATCAGGTGATTGACACGCGCCAGGTATTGCAGCGACTCGGAGGAGGTGCAACTCGTTGTGCACGTCGATAGAGTTTGACGAAGTACTAGAACCATGAATCCTCCGCTCTTCTCTCAGCCTGTACATACTATTGCGATCGGTCTTGTGATTTTATGAGAAATCTAGATCCCCACTCTGTGCCGCAAAAGCGTGCATGCAGTCTGAGTTAACTTATGAGCTCTACCTTTGTCACGGTTGTTTGTTCCCAGCACTTCTAGTCTGAACGGGAGACTGTCGTGATGCACTTCGTCCAAGTTGGACCGGAGCGTATCAAATCTCAACCTCAGTGACTACAGCTCTTCTACGCAGACATGCTTTCGTGGGGAATCCTGTTGTAGCAATGAAGGGACATTGAAACACACCACATTGCATTTGCGCGGCGATGAACACATCGACGAGTAACTGTACAATCCTACATGAGACCAAGGCGGGGGGACTTGACACCACCGAAGTTTCGACGTAGAAGCTACTGAACAGAGAGCCTGAGAAAGGTGGCACGACAAAAAGCCAGCCATTAGATAGTAATAAGTTCCAACCTTTGGCGTTACCTGGAAGTAATTTCCGGACCCCAGCACACAGCAAATGGGGCTAGTAGGGCTGACATTCCGCTGGCTAGCAGCCAGATTCCCACGTGCACACTACTGGACCCTATGCTAGTAGTCCTCGCGTATCACGCCCGCCGGCGAATTGAATGAACGAGGCCACAGCATGGCACGAATTCCCAGCCAATTACGGAACATACATTTGGCGTCCACCTGCTTCTTGGGCGCCTTGGGTGGCAGACAAGCCTCGTTGCTTGCCATGGGCGCCGTTTCTTGAGAAAATTTCACCACGAAAGTGGTATGCGTGGCAAGTTGGTGGCAGGCACAGACTGCATTCCAAAGGGCCATAAGATGGGCCGTTGAAGGCCGTGGGATGTCCAAGAATTTGAAGGGATCATATCGAGGGGTGCTTCGACACTGAGACGCTGGAAGAGCGAATGGAGATTGGCAAAAAGATTGTCGGAGTTCCAGGATGTAGCCCAGGGCATCCTCGGCGGTAGCTGAGTGATCTGGATTTTGTCACTCGGGGTTATTGAGTCTTGATACCGAGTTGTCACAGCGTGTACCGTCCAATCGGAGGATCACAGACGGTCCGAGCCATCTGATGCTACTAGTAGGAGATGTCGATAGAAAGCAGCAAGTAACGTCATCGAAACCTTACCACGAAACAATATAAGGAGCGTCCCACAACTGCATCTCCATGCGACCATCCATGATCCTCTCCGAGTCCTTATCCTGACCGTGGCGATACATGTCACCAGGCGGATATAAGGAAGCGAGGAAACATGCGACCGGAGGCAGCTCAGGAACTCTCTTACTGACAGTCAGGGTCTCGAGGTCACGGCGACCAACCGTGACCGCGGCGGGAATTTTCGCTGGCTAGGCGACTAGCCTGCCGTGCTCTAGGTTTCGCGCGACGCCCTTGCTCGAGTCAGGGGTAAGTATTGTCCCATCCCGAGACTCTCTTCGCATCTACAACTCATGGGTTCATACTTTATGTTTGCCCACGCACTCAGCCAACCAGATCCATGTCAACGAAACACGAAAACTCGACGAAAGGTTATGATACATACATCGTACAACCGAAAGCTGAGAGTCCTTTCATGCTTCAAGTGCCAGTGCCACATCATTGGAAAATGCGACTCCAATCCGCATCCAACCGGAATTCCTCCTGCCCCCCCTCCTTCGGTCACAACATGGTCAACCTAGCTAATTCCGAAGCCCCATCTTTCATGGCCACAGGCGATAGTGCACACCTCGTTCGACGTCCGCTCTGTCAGTGTCGTGACTGCGTTTGCCGTGATGAGTGGCAGCTGGGTGTGTGGGGCGATGATGACTCACTGGAACGAGAGGTGATTTAAGATTTTTCTATGCTCGCTTTCGTCCCCTACACGAGGCCTGCATAACAATGAAGCGCTTCCCTTCTGTCGGACGGGTAGGCAGACGGAATTTTGTCCATCCCATCGTAGTGGATGAATTCCCAGGTGTGTGAGAGGTTCCGAGTCAACCGGGCTTGGGGAGAATGCCAGTGCCACACCTATTGTGATACGTTCAGCATGCAACGCTGACGCCCAGCGCCACGGATCACTCCGCTCGGCAAAGGGGAAGACGCACTGCATCTCTCCAACTCCAGGTACTGGTGGAATTCGAGCACGTGCGAGAAGACAGACACCTGAATTGAGGATTCCGGCGATCCATGTTTTCTGCCGTGGCCACATTTGGATCAAGCCCGCATAGATGGACGATGTGGGGAGATCCTCTACGTATTTGAACGGTTCTCGCATTTCTTATGCGCATGCAAGCCCTGCCGTCCAAGGAGTGTATCGAGCATCTCTGGGGTCATCTCTACCAGCCCGCTCTTGCAGACCAAGCCTGCGAGTAAAGCCACTCGGTGGACCGCCGGCAAAGCGAGTCCAATCGCTCCTTTCTTCTTGATTTCCACCCGTTAGTCGTTGAAGTAAGTCATCACGTATGGTCAATATGTCCACCAGTACTGAGAGACGCAGGACTTATGCCATGATGATGCGGTCGTTGAAGCGTACTTGAGAGACCCGCTCGTTAAGTAATATGATTCCCTCCGAGGGATGAGTGACATGTTGGATGGCGTAGTGGACCCTCGTTGAAACCTGATCTCATCTGCTTGTTTCTCGTGCCATTGCCTGTCCCAGAGAGCGTGGTTGGGAATCTGCCCATTAAGAACCTTGGGACTCTTACCGGATGACGTCGGGTTCGTCTTCCTAGACCTGCTGGTTGAGAATGGGTACCGACGAGAACACGGGAGACTGAGGGCGCGGTGCGAATGGCGTGGCAGCTCCAAACGTAGGCAGCGCAGGGGGAGGCAGCGACACGGTCTGCACAAGCGACCACGTATGTGAGTACCACACCATGAACGACGACCCTCGCACCGCATCGTATGATCAAGAACGAGAGACGTACGTGGCTGACGTTGAGCTCGGGGAACTGGTCTTCGAACTTTTCTATTTCGTCATCATCGGTCACCTTGACCTTGTTGAAGCTCGGTCGCGGTGGGCTTCCAAAGTGGTCAAAGGAGAAAACGGAGGGTGGGGCGGGGGCGAGGACAGGGACGGCTGGGAAGGAGGGCAGGTCACCTTCGCCATCGAGAGGGATGTCGGAAAGCGCAGACACAGCATCAAAGTCGTCGCCCATCGCCAATGGCAGCACTGAGCAGAGCATAAGATATGGGGTCACGTGATGACACCTTGTCGATGTCGCGGCGATCCGACCAATGGTGTACGGGTCCGATAAAAATGAAATAAGTTAAACCGCGCGCAGCGCGAGAAGAAATGGTTGCATACATTCGGGTTGCACTAAGGTCCTCTATCTTACATCTCAACACCAGACACTAGCTATGCGAGCAGTTCTGAGTGCTGGGAAACGCTTTTCTAAAATGGTAAGTCCACTTAAGTAAGTAAATATGATTAAAACTCCGATAAGCCTCACCACCCGTTGGTTGGACTGCCCGACAAGGCAGATTGATCCGGTACTTATGGAGTACAGGTGAGTGCCACAACAAAACGTTCAAGAGATACAACGTTAGAGCTCCCAGGAGAATCGCAGATGAGTGCAAGTGATCCGTGTGAAAATTTGAATTAAACGTCACCAGGAATATGGTGCAATGTGGTCGACCGACGGTCGTCGCACTAACCTGAATTCAAGGCTCCGTACCTGTGCATGACATATACCCAAACCATATTATATGCATGATAACATACGCCCAAACCATAAACCCAAATCTGGCAAACTAGTGCCCTCCTCGGTATGACAGTCTCCTCGGAGCTCCTGATGCGGCGTCACAAACCTTCGCTAAGTTCTTCTGGAAGATCACTCGCAGCCAAGTCGTTGGCCTGCCTGCCTGCCCAGCTGAGTTGGCCAAGCCGGAATATGCAATCTCGCGTTTTGTCCTGGCCCCATACACGGGCTCTTCTGACCGTTTGAAATGCTCTAGACGTGGCGCAGGGCAGTGGAAGACATGCCCAGATCCTCCACCCTTGCATAATAATCAACAAGAGGTGCCCTCCGAACGTGCGTAAGGAAGCAAAGGGTTGTTACTACCGTCAGTGAATACCATTTCTGCAGCATATCACAAAAGCAAATTCAATCGCGGACCCGCATCTCTCCGATTAGGGTGCGTGCCGCAATGCACCGATCCCGCCCCACCAGATCCCGCCCTACCAGATCAGCTCGGGCCGAGACCGCAGAGACCGATACAGCATGGCAGGGCGGGCTCCGAAGTTCCAGCTTAAAATATAGGATAAGGTAGGAGGTGTAAGTTTCAATGGGTTAAACATCCATGCTCCTGTGAGTATATAATGGCATCAAGACGAAGGGTATCGTTACTCCAGATCCTCGCATGGGGACTGAGAGAGCTGACATCTCTAGTATCCCATTTACCAGTATTCCTCCTCCCCTTCCATGTGATGACGGGTGGAATGAACTCTCATCGACCTCCACGTTGTGGCCCTTGACCTCCTCACAACCTGCCTCACTTTACTCGGATCACCCGTTCTCCCACGGATGGCAAGCCCCGAAGTCGTTTGCAGTGCATTCTGACCCAAGTACTCGTCGTGATCCTTGTGTTCGTCGGGTTGGAAACACGTGAGTCGTAGGTGTCGTGGTTTACTCCTCGCTAACACATTGGCAAGTAGGCATATGATACCAATCAATTATGCTTCAGGACAAGACACCAGGTAATTCATCGGTCTTGTCTCTGAGAGACGACCATTGTTGATACCCCCATAGGAGGCTGTCTGTTCTGTTGGACACATCACCGAGCTTTGTTACTCCATGTGCAACTTCGGGATCACGGTTTCCATTAATGAACATGGCGTTTGATGTCTCGGATGGTATGGCATTCCACCGCCAATGACATTTCAATCGATGATACGAATCAAGGTGGTTCCGATGGTTTCACAGAGACTTTTGCTTCCGGCCGTATACTGGCACCTAATATTGCGCCAAAGCTACAGGTTACTCCGCATACACAACCCGTTTCGGATTTGAGCTCGGGCTCCTCCACCTCGATGGGGTACTACGATCATGTAAACATTGGTACCAATGTCAGTATCTCTAATTTGTCTCGGCGGATATCGATATCATACTTATTTATACGTCAGCTCGGTAATGCCCTCGTCTCGTCATCATCCTTCAGTTCTATCAAAGATGGCACAAACCCCGACGATAACGAGAGGCAACCCCCAGTCGTGACCTGTCGGCCCCCGGAAAAGAAGGGTTCAGGTCTCTGGCGTCCCCGACGTGCATGTGTCAATATCGAAGGCTTGTTGATTGACAAAGATGATCTCTACCCCGGCGCAGGCCATGGTAGCAGTATGATCAGCGTTCATGAATGTCGATGGGCTGCACCCAGCAACCCCTGCGGAATGTGGATCATCTGCTCCAAATCCCGTGTCGGCGCTCACATCCGTAAATGGCATCCCAGCCAGAACGCCACGATCGAGTGCCTGTGGGACGGGTGCACCAGGTCCAAAGCGATGCGCAAAGACTCGATCAACCGCCACGTTGTAACTGTTCACCTTGGGGAGGGTTTTCGTTGCCAGGGTTGCGATCAGGAGTTTCCACGGAAGGACGTGTACAATCTACACGCCGACAACCGCCAGGCGTGCAGGGATGCGGGTGTCGCAATGGTGTACGGAACGGAGTGCAAGGTGATTGACACGCGCCAGGTATCGCACTAAGGAGGCACAATTCGTTTTGGGCGCCGATAGAGTTTGATGAAGTGCCATGAACCCTCTGCTTTTCGCTATCTTCTTTCCTGTAGATGCTATTGCGATCGGTCTTGTTGGTTTTATGATGAGGAATCTAGTGATTTTCCCAGCTCTGAGCCACGAAAGCTCGCATGCAGTCTAAGTTACTTATGAGCACTGTCTTTGTCACGGTTGTTCCCTGCACTTCGTTCAAGTTGGACCAGACCGTATCAGATCTCGACCTCAAGGCCTCAGTGACCACAGGCCTTCTACGCAGATATGCTTTCGTGGGGCATCCTGGTTGTAGCGGTAAAGTAGTATCGAAACACACACCACATTGCATTTGTGCAACGATGAACACATCAATGTGTACGATCCTACATGAGTTTCGACATAGAAGCTACTGAGCAGAGATGTGGCACGACAAAAAAACCTAGCCATTAGATAACAATCTCCAACCTATGGCATTACCTGGAAGCAATGTCCAGACCACAGCACACGGTGCTGCACACCGCAAGTGGGGCCAGTAAGACTGTCACCCTCACTGGCAAGCAACCAGATTCCAGCACTGAGCGGAGATTGGACCATATGATAGTAGTCCTCACCCTGTATCACGCCTGCAATTGGCAGCCAATCATGGAACGTGCATTTGATGCCCACCCGTTCTCTTGGCGCATCGGGCGGCAGATAAGCCTCGTCCCTTGCCATGGGCGTCTTTTCTGGAGAAATTTTCACCACGAAAGTGGTACGCGTGGCAAGTTGGTGGCAGGCGTAGACTGCACTCCAAAGGGCCATAAGATGAACCATTGGAGGCCACGGGATGTCCTAGAATGATACCGATATGCTAGTGAGGGGATCGCCGAGGGGTGCTTCGGCACTATGTAGTAAGACGCTGGAAGAACGAATGGAGACGCAAAAGAGAATACCGATATAGCCCCGTCGGGCTCAGGGGTGATATTGATACAGTGACACCAACACATCACAACGTGTACCGTCCAATCGGAGGAAACCTGTATGATCATGCATGGTCACCTGCCAATGCTAGGTTGAAGTCTCGAAACCTTACCACGAAGCAATATAAGCGGCGTCATTTCCGAGCGACCATCGATGATCGATGATCCCTCCTTGCTCCGGTCGCAGTGGTGGCGTGTCGCTGAGGCCACACGCGACCAGGGAAACACGCGACCGGAGGCGGCTCAAAAACTCTCCCGCTGGCAATCAAAGTCTCGAGGCCACGGCCCGTGACTGGTGGCCGGGGGACTAAGCAACTGCAATTTTCACGCTACGCCCTTGCTCAAGTCAGGGGTATCTCGGGTCCGTACCTCATCCTTGCCCACGCACTCAGCCAACCAGATCCATGTCAACGAAACGCGAAACTTGACAAAAGATCATAGTACACATCATACGACCAAAAACCGAGATTCCTTGGAGCTCCTTTCATACGAGTCCACATCATCGAAAAATGCGACACCATCCGCTTCAAACCTGAATTCCTCCTAGCCCCCTTTTTAAATCAAAACCTGGCCAACCGAGCCGATTCCAAAGCCCGATATTTCGTGGCCACAGGCTGATAGTGCACACCTCGTTCGACGTCCGCTCTTTCAATGTCGTGACTGCGTTTGGCGTGATGAGTGCCAGCCGGGCGTGTGGTGACTCACCGGTACGAGAGGTGATGTAAAGTTTGGCTATGCCGACTTTCGTCCCCTATACGAGGCCCGCATAATAGGCACCAGGCGCTTCTCTTGTGTCGGACGGGTATTTGCCTATTCCATCGTGGCGGACGAGCTTCCAGCGTGTGTGAGTAGCTCGCTGACGGCTTGGAAGCATGCCAGTGCCACACCTAAGTGTCGTTCCCTGCAACGCCAATGCTTAGCGCCACAGACCACTCCGTTCGGCAGCAAAGAGGAAGACGCACCACATCTCTCCAACTCCATGTACAGGTGAAATTCGAGTACGTGCGAGAAGACAGACACCTGAGTTGAGCATTCCGGCGATCCATATCTTCCGCCGTGGCCACATTTGGATCAAGCCTGTATAGATGGACGATGTAGGGAGTTCTCTCCTCTACGTACATATTTCATGCCGAGTCGGTCCCAGATAGACTCAGTGCATTCAGAGTCGCCTCAGCACCTATGGGATATCTGTTATAACGTATGGAGGTGGATAGTACCTCAGGATAAGTGAAAGTGCCTTTGATTTCCCCGTGGAAGAGTACAGAGGCCAGACGTAGTTTGCTCGTGGGTGGGATGGTTTCGAACTTGCTGTACTGTTTGATGCCATGACTTGATCACCAGACGTGTCTTTTAAAGATAAATCGGAAAAAGTGTTCAGCGGCTTCAGTGTCAAGCTTCTTCCTCCACTCGTCAACAAACTCGGGTAGCTGTGCAAACGGAGATTCGAATAGCTTGTTATTCATCCGAGTATCTTCGAAACCCTGATGATGTCCCTAAAGGGGGGGGACGGGCAACATGGGGGAGAAGGTCGAAGAGCGGTATGTTCAGCGATGGGAACGTCACGTATGTGTCGTATTCAGAGACCAGCGAGCGTCGGTGTGATTCGTAAACAGTTCTCTCCGAT
>JBBPQQ010000490.1:0-11677 GCA_038092595.1 Boletus subdepauperatus
GGACTTCTCGTGAGACCGATTATCTGACACAGACGACGCGATCGAGGTGGAGGTGGAGGGGGTGATGGGACACGCGAGGGAACGTGAATGCTCAGTTCGCGTCGGAGTAACCAATGGCCGTAAGGATTGCGACGGACCGTTGGGCTCCACAGTAAGACCAAGACCTAAAGGATTGGGGGTCCCGCTTCGAGATAAGGCGATAACCTCTCGTTCCGCGCGAAGCACTCTTGTCCATATGTGCTTCCATATCTCCTCTGATAACCTCGGACCTGGTTCTCCTCCGCCGGCGTCGCCGAAGGTTTGAGAAGAAGGCAGAGGGCCGTTCAGACCACTCTGCGGAGAGGCGGTCACGAGGTAAAGGACGATTCCGATCGTACTGGGTAAAGCATATTCCCTGGCGATGACGACGAGCTGCGCGTGGAGCGTAGACTGTAGTGCCACGAGAGTTCCGCGGCGAAAGTGGGTATGATACCCAGACGCGGTCGATGGGGGTGGGGCGAGGTCCGTGGAGTCGGAGGTGTTAGCATGATGGGGGAGATGCACTGGGGGTATTACGTGTAGGAGGTATTTGGATTGAACCGGAGATACTAAGTTAAGGGCAGTTGCAGCAGATGGCGTCACGGAGCGCCAAGGGAGATCAGTATTTGATGGGGATGACGAATTGCCTAAATGAGTTTGAGACGGTGATACTAATGAGGCAGACAAGGTCATCGCGGGCAACGGCGTGGATACACCAAGAGCGTTGGCCAACATTGCAAGCCGATGAGGAGTAAGTGGTGCGCGTGGCGGAGCCCACCCCGGTCCTAGTCCTGGACTCTGGGAGTACGCGGAGGAGTTTCGTTGTGATTGCATGGCAAGTGGGGTGCGTCGGTCGTAGACGGATCCAGTGCTTCAAGGGTATGCTGATCCAACTAACGATTCAAAGCCGTGACGCACAGGTGATCCTGAGCCGGGCCCATGTTAAGCTGCGCTGGGGCGAATAGGGCGGGAAGAGACGCACCTCGAGGAACCGGAGCGGGTATGGACATAAAATGTAAGTCGTATAGCGTCGATGGTGGCTCCGTCGGTACCAATTGTTCGTCGGCGTCGCTGGGCTCGACGTCAACGAGCTCTGAAGAAACTCGACACCATCAAAATGAGTACCGCTCACGTGACCTATGTACGGGAGTTGCTAACACGACGCTCGCGGTTATCATTGTCCACTCCATGTCCGGGGTGGGTGACCTATGATGTTCTCGTCGTTGGTCGAGATTTCGGGCATTCGGGTCAGCTGGAGCAAGGTGTTTAGTTTCTCGAGTCTCAGACAAACTGACGTTCCAGCCCCATCACGACGAGTGCTTTGGCAACCGAAGTACGCCATACCGGCCCGGTACGCTCTCAGCCCATTCCCATAGTTCCAATATTGAAACAGAGAATTTACATTTTCGCTCGGATCGTAATCTAGGCCTACATGTTCGCTGGCCAGAGCATCGTGACCCTTGCCCAGCGCCCATGTCCCATCGGATAGTATGGCGTGTTCCGAAATTCTCTTCGACCATCGGACACGGAATGGTTCCGCCCCCTTTCCAGGGTGATCCTCAGGCCATTGGTCGGATGTCGCAGTCCAGACGGAGCTGTGTATTTCATTTTCTGGGCTCGATATGGTGCAAGCCATTCCCGAGGGGATTTGGCTGGCAGTGGTAAAAAGAGTCCAGAGACGTCTATCAGTGCTCAATCGATGGGAACGATCTGTGGTGTGGGGCCGGATCGAGTGCAGGGTGGTCGAGAGAGTTGTATTTCAGTGATGGACACGAGGTAGTAGCAGTGATGATTTTATTTGCACTCTCGAGGATGCAGGCATGCGTGAGAACGGCTGGCCGGGGACAATGGGCGGAGCGACCCTCCCCGTGGTTGGTTCTGGTCCTCGAGCGTAAACGAGGATCACGACCTTGGCCACCCCATTGTCCTTATTTCTTGGCTTCTTCTTTTCTTCGACTCCGTTTCTTGCCTTTTATCGCATTGCGTGCACGATCTCAGAGTTACCCTTTTTCATTTGAGTCCACGACCCACCCACGACCCGCAGACGATGGATCAACACCAGCAGCACAACCAGCATATCCCCGATGATCACAACACAAATCTCGGTCAGACGGGGGCTTATGGCTATTATTCTGCCGAGCACGAAAACTCTTACTCTCTCGCATACAACCACCAGATGCACCACCAGCACTCTTATCCGCTTCAGCATCCTGCCACTCATCCGCGTGGGTGCACTTCCTCGCGTTTTTTCCTCGCCTCTGCCTCATGTTGATCTGATAACGGGCTCGTGTACTTTGTATGTAGGTCATCTCTCCGCCCCAGACCTCCATCAAAGCCTGCAGTTCCATAATCTCAGCCTCATGTCCACGCATCAATATCCGCCGCCACCTGTGTACACCTCATCGCCACAACATGTGTCAATGGCCCTGCCTGCAGGCTCTCCCCCTCCGCCCTCCCCTCACATGTATGATCCCTTGTCCCCTCCCATTTCAGGATCAGACACATCTGCGGACGGCATCTACCACCATTCGAGAAACAGCAGCGGGACTGGTTCCCCTTCATCGTCCAGAGGAACCAGCTTAGTACATCGCACATCCTTACGTTACAACCCGACTCCTTCCCCAACGACGAGCTCTTCTGGCAGACGTGGTCGCGGCCGCTCCTTAAACGATTCAGACGACGAAGATATGGGTGCTACCTTTGTTGAGAACCTCGCTCACTCTCGCAAGGAAGCGACGCGGCGGCAAAGGATCGAGGCTGAGCAGAGGCGAAGAGACGAATTACGCGACGGCTATGCGAAATTGAAAGACGTTCTCCCTGTCTCAAACCAGAAGAGCAGCAAGGTTTCGCTGCTCGAGCGAGGTAAGGCTTCATCGGTGGTGTTGATGGCCACCCTCTCATCCGCGTCTTTCTCAGCCACCAACCATATCATCTTCCTTGAAAAGTCCACACAAGAGATGCAGGCTCGTCTCCTCGTGCTGGAACAGGAAGTTCAACGGTTACGTGCTGTTAACGAAAAAATATCGCTTGGTGTCTCCGGCTCACCTCCGCCTTCCAATAACATCCACGGCGTTGATAGCAGGCCATTGTCGCCTCCGCCTGAGCCAGGGATGCCGAGCCACTCTCTCACTCACGTGCAAGGACAGGCGCCACCGCGGGAGGACTCTCGCAGTCCAGCCGCATCGGAAGGGTACTGAATGGGATCCAAATCAAACGCACTACCATGACAGACGCTGCTCTTTTTTTCATCCTCGTTCTCATTGTTTTTCTTAACATTCTTGCCCCATTGCACACTCTGTATTTTTTTTTGTATTCCTGCTGGGCGAAACTAAGGGAGAGGCGCGACGAACCACACTCGAACAAGACTTGTCGAGCTTGCGGCGCCGGTCGCACAGCGCTGTGCGCGAAACCACTTTCAAAATTCCTCCTTCCCTCCCCCTCCTCCACTACGCTGTCAACGACTCGATGTTGCTGGCAGGCTGCTCAAGTCTTATCTTGCCGATCCGAGAGCGCACGCTATTATTGGCTGCGCCATCTTGTTGATCGATAAGCATCGACTTCTTTCCGCCCCGTTCTTTCCGACATATCCCCAGTGGATTGAGTTCACATTCGCACAATCTCCCTTGCCCCCTTGCCCCATTCCCGGTTCATTTCTACTTTTATCATCACTCACTCACACATCGCACCCTTCTCGACTACCATTCAGCACTATCACACACTCGTTACCGTCACGCGACTCTACATCTTCCGTGATTGGATGCTTGCCCACCTTGCTACGACCGCAGGAACGATATAACGACCGACCGAACGATTCTTGACGAATATGCACGAATTCACGCAACGGAACAAGCAAGGAGGAGCGTGCGCCGAGTTTTATGACAACTCACCCATCGAAGCAACTTGTGGTCAGCTGATCACTCCGCCCCCGTTTTTGGAAGGGGAAATTGGCTCTCCTGAGGGGAGCTATTGTTGTCATCGGGTCCCCGCTCTAGCAGTGGGCTGGAGAAAAAAATGGTCTGTCGAAAGAGGGGTGGTGATGGACCGCCAGACGGACTGATCTCGCACCTGTTGCCAGTACAGTGAAATGTTTCGACTCGTCGAGTTACTCTGTTTTCATAGTCACAGCACATGCAATATCATATATATCCTTTTCTTTTGGCAATTCGAATACATTCCGCTGATGAACCCGGTCAATCGATTGATTTCGTGTGGCTTTTTGACAATAGCAGCGGACATGCTTGGCGGGTCGCCTCTGGCCGTCTGGCGTTAGGGTACGAATAAAGGGGACTGGCGCGAGGGGGGACCCTCGATTGCAATCGGGCTGGGCGAGCTCTGACCTGACACGGGAACCCGCAATACCACAGATCAACGAACCGCAAACCCTGAGCGAGTTGCGTTAGCTGCTGCGCAAGGTCACATCCAACATTACCGGACGCCGGTGCCAGCCACTGCCATCGGGGACTCATGTTGACAACGTGAAGGTAGTGAGGGTCCCCCTGAGCCAAATGACGAACTTGCAATACATACAAACCTGGGCAAATGCCTACGGTCGCCATCATCATGATTAAACTTCACAGTGCGTTCCTCGGCGTCTGACGACAGGCTCAAAACGACAAGTGCATGATGTGAAATAACGATGTGTCGGGGTTTTGCGCTGGCATACAAGGGCGTGATGACCCTGAAACTGCGGCGCACGGTGCACGGTACAGGATGACCGAACCGGACGAGTCAAAGTCGGAGCTTGAGCTAAATGGCCGAGATGCGACGTGGGCGGAGGGCATCGGCTGAATGGGTTGTCCGGATCCGGCGCGCCTGCCGGACCGTGTGCCATTACGCGCAATCGGAAACGCGTTCCTCATCGTCCTTGTCCCGTGGAGCGTTTTAGACATCGGGATCAGTTACGTCGGTGCCGAGTATGGAGCTCAGACACATCGTTCGAGCAAGATTGAGGCATTGCCGTAGGGAGAACCCGCACGGATTCAGCAGAACTGCGGCGCCTGCCTGAATGGGCGGTCTACGATGGAATGCGGCGGAGATGAAATAGACAAAAAGTCTTTGGGGGTAGACTTGTTCCATTCTTTGATTGGGGGGGAGAGCTGTAGCGCAGACGTTTATCAAAAGGGGGAGAATGGCGATGACGATGACCTGATCTGCGGCAGAATGGCACGAGGCAGGGTCCCAGCGCGTTCGTCAGTGGCAGGAGGAACGCCGCTTGAGTCATACGCTGAATACTACTGGCACCGTCCGTTCCAAATCGGCGGACATCGCATCTCAGGCGGGCAGGGGGGTTCGCAGAAGACATCGCGGGAACAAGACAAGACAAAGAGAAGTGGGAAGGGCAAGGTACAGTTCAGAGGCAAAGTTTGGCAGAATATGTGGCGTACCGAGAGCAGGAAAATGGTTCTAGGTGTCACACGAACAACAAAGAGACCGATGGCAGATCTCGCGGATGACAAAATCAACTGGCTGATCAACGATCTCTTCCGCGCACTTTTCGGGAAAATTGGACAGCGAAGAACCACATTCCTGGTCACGGAATCACGCGTGACCCATCATGGCATATCACGGACACCCTTCTTTCCCTCTCGTATCTCTCTCTTTCCAGTTGCGGTGCCACGACAAATTCAGCTTGGCAGGTTCCCGAGCAGTCTACAGCAATCCGGTAGGCGGTCTCGTGTGTTAACTAAACTAGTCACCCACAGGGCTTTCCAAGCCAAAGGCGTGCGCTCAAACAGCGCACTCTGTTTGGCAAGCGATCAAGGGACATGTCATCCCCTTTCATCTCGTTCATTTCTGACGAGCTTCTAAAATGGAAGGGAATCAGGGAATCCCCATTACAACTCGTCGCGGCGGTGGTTCGTCTCATCGAGGCACCACATGGGATATTCTTTCGCCACACTCGCTCTTCACCCTCGGGTGATCGTGATCGTTCGACCAGACTTTTCGTGGTCTCGACAAGTGGTGCGTATGTGAGATGTTTTGCTATGTCCATCTTGGGATGCGCTGAAACTATTCCCAACAGAGTAGGCCACGCAGCTGATGCGCCTTGTTTACGGCGTCCTTCGTTCGCCAAGCGTATAGGTTCCCGTGCCCTTGACTGATCATCTCGCTTTTTGACTGGAGTTAACTTGCCGTAGACTGCAGCGTCGTGTTGACGGCCATTGGCCACTCGGTAAGTATCCGAAGCGGACGCATAACGTGAGCAGAAGAGGCATGCAGTTATACTTGATATTGCGATTCCCAAAGTCTCCCGATCACGGAGTAAGGGGACAATGTAAGACACTGCTTCTTTACCTCCTCTCCGTGCCAGTGAAGGTTGATGTGAACGCCGCGGGGAATGAAGCGTTGCGTAGAACCAAGGTCCGTGACATGGTCGGTGCTGCGAAGCACTCGGATTGCCCAGAGAGGAGAGAGTGGACGCCTTGCTGGTGCATGTCTTTGCTTAAAGTCTAATTACGTGGGTAGGGTCACGTCACTGCCATCTGATGGGACTGGTGGATACGTTTACCGTCCAACGACGGAATACCTGGCGATACGCTTCGTCTGCTTCCCATACAGATCTCCGGCTGTTCGTCAGCATGATAGTTCGATCGTTGATGTTCATTTCAGGGGTGTGGGTAGGGATGGAGTGATGGAGAATGTCGTTGATGGTGAATTGGAAGTTGAAGTGGAACAATATAATTGTGATAACAGGGGTAGGGCAACAAGTCCGCACGGATCTGCGTATGACTTCAGCTGTGACGGCAGGGAAAGTTGTTTCCGTGGGATGCAGGACGCACTAAGACCCTGGGAGAACAAAGGAGGTTAGTTATTTTGTTTTTATTTTGGAAGAAGGAGTGTGATAAGATGCATATTTGGAGAATAAGGCGAATAGGGCGACTGTGACAGAGGAAATGAAGCTGACGAGCCGAGATTGCAGCGTGTGGATAAAGCAGATGATGATGATCGATGGGACAGATGATGCGGCGTAGGCGCATAGCGGTGCGAGATGAAGAAAACGTTGCAGAGCAGGAGCACATGTCGCAAGGAACTGGGAATGGAGGAGGGTGAGCGGGAGAGACGGACGGCGAAGCCGGATCTTGCTGTAGCGAGTGGCCGGACCCGCGGGGCGAGAATAAAATGGGGAAAAGGGCCACTGGCGGCGTAACACGGCAGGGCACCGGGGAGCCCTCTTTCGGTTCGCCCTTGCCCGATGGGTGTATTACATAAACATTGCACATCATAAGGTTTGCAGGGACTACAAAGTCCGGCACACGAGGCCGCGAAATACCACGATTGCCATCTATGTGACCGTGTGAATCGCATGCCATATCGGGTGAGAACGTTTTGGAAGTGGGCGATATTTAGGCGGGATCAGATGGGCGGGTTTCCTCATCCTCTTTCTTAAAACTCCCCCGACCGACCTCCCCCTCCTCACCCGCCGTTTCTTTTCTTTCTTCTTCTTCTTCTTTTCTTTGTCTTTGTGCTCTATTGTGCGGTTGGGACGACAACGCCGGCTCTTTGTTGTTTTTTCACGTAAGTCTCGCGACCCCATACCCGACCAGCGTTTCCTCACCGCTATATCAGGTCCCCTCGTATTCCAGTCTTTATTCCACCTTCATCTTTGCATCTCTACGACGCCATGGAATCCACCCTCCTCGAGCACCCTCGCAGCCCCACCTTCATGGATGCCCCCTTCACTTATGACACCCTCTCGAACCTCGAGCCCTATCTCCAGTACCCTCAGTCCCCCTACGGCGTCTCTTCCATGGCTTGTAGGTCTTTTCCTTTTTGTCATGTCCGTATATGGCTCATCTCTCCCAAGTGCCAGGTCCCTCGTCTTCATCTCCCCGTCTTGACTTCAACACTCTCAACTTGACTAACACCATCGGCGAGTTCTCGTACACCCCCTCCGCCAACTACACCACCGCCTCCCCCGGTCGTCCCTACACCCCTCCCGACAACGGCATCTCCCCCCCGGCCGTCTACAACCTCAGCGCTGGCGAGCTCTCTTCCGATGGCCTCACTTCTGGCAGGCGCAGCCGCGGCAGTGGCACTCACTCCCCCTCCTCGGTCCACAGCGTTCCATACGCATCCGTCCCCCGCTCTCATCGCTTCAACCCCATCGCTCCCCCTGCTACTCGTTCCGCGGCAAAGACCCCGAGACGAAAGGCTCGCAACGATGATTCTGATGAGGACGACGACGACTTCCAGCCCGCGATCACCACTGGAAGCACCACCGATGTCCGCCGCGAGACAATCCGCCGCCAGCGCATCGAGTCCGAGCAGAGGCGTCGTGATGAACTTCGCGATGGCTACCGCCGGCTCAAGGACGCCCTCCCTGTCTCTAACCAGAAGTCAAGCAAGGTTTCCCTTCTTGACCGCGCTACCACCCACGTCAAGTACCTCGAGATGACCGCACAGCAACTCCAGACGAGGCTCCAACAGGCCGAGAACGAGGTTCAGCGACTCCGCACGTGAGTACACCCCGCCTCATATCTACAACGTTTTCTCACCCTCGGTTTAGCGTTAACGAGGCATTGATGCTTGGCACTGCCGAGCAACGACATGCTGCCGCTGCCGCCGCGGTCGCAGCAGTGTCACAACAATCGCAGTCAAGCTTTTGATTGTTGACCTCGTCGTTCCGAACCTCAAAAACGCGCCGCGTCGTCGGTTACATTATCTTTCATGGACTATTATTGCACAGATGACCCTCATGACTGGAATACCTGCCTGGATCGCAGGTCGCATTACTACAATGGACACTTAGCATCGCACATTTTTTTTATTCTGCATTGTTTACGACACTCCGCGTGTCCCTCAGGTCCGCTGGCCACCATCTTCTGGTCGCTTCCCGGCATCCTTGGTTCGAAGACAATTCGGCCGCGCCAACTCGCTCTTGGCATGCGATTCTACTTGACGCTTAGCCCGTGGCTAGCTGTCGACTGGATAGCCCCCATTAGAGCTGGAGACTCGATGAAGATTGGACTTTGTGGTCTCGGTTGATGGAAGATCCGACACGACACCGACGCAAGACCGCAGCACTGTGTCAGGCGCTTGGTCACGCCGCTCACACATGATGCTCGCGCGTCCTTCTTGTTTTACAACTCGTCCTCTGTCGCCTTCCCGTCCCGGCCCAATTCAGTCCATGCGCACTCGTAGGCGAACGACCCCTTAGTTGGGGTTACGTGCCTCGTGCGAGCCGATACACTGGCATCATCCCATTCCTCCTCGTCTTCTTATTACCACGCCGGTCTAGTTAGCTGTCAGCACATCCTTGACGAGGACCGCATCTACACGCACTGTTTATTACGCTCTGAATTATACGCACTCATCTCCCGAAGTAGGCGACTGATCACCGCTTGCTACACGCCCCTCTCCCCTCTTCCATCCAGACCTCTCGGCGGGTCGTCATCGTGCCTCTCATCGTGCCCCTTCGCCGTGCTCATTGTATGAGAACGCCTTGCGGTCACTGGTGTATTCGTCGGTTGGGATTCAGGGTACGGGGTTTGCGAGGGTTGTTGATGAACGTTCCAGGACACGATTTGCTCTTCCCCCGGTGCACCTCACGATCTCGTTCCCGTTGCGCTTGCCCCTCGTCCTCTCGCTAGTCGACTGCACGCTGGATGCGCTTGAGCGCCTTGAGCGACTCGCTGATGCCGGTACTGGGCCTAGAGCGGAATCCCTGTGGTTCCATTCCGCCTGCTTGCAGGCTCCGGAAGTATCGCTATCTGGATCACGCTTCATGTTTCGATATGCCCTTGTCACGCCCTGTTTGACGCTCCCCTCATGATATCGCCGCCTCCCCGCGTCTTGCACATGCTACTAGCCCTCGCCTCGCCCTGGCACCTCACGTCTGGTATCATTCTTATCCGCCTTTCTCTTTGACTGCACACGCACTAGTCGTTTCGGTCCGCGCTTAGCTTGTAGGTATTGTGTGTACTTGTCCCGGTTCTCGACATGCACCAAGCTGTACTGCGTCCATGATGTAGCACCGCTGTTATTATAACCTATAGTTTGTGAAACGACCATCGCTTTCTATGCATGATTGTGTGAGCCCGAAGTGAGCGAGCTTGATAATCGATGAGGGAAACGCCGCAGCTTATCTCCGAGTCCGGACTATTTGGTTTGTGTTCTCCAACCACAACGCTGAACACAATGTCAACACCAAAAGGAACAGATTCTGAGAAGTTAGCCGTCCAGCGTCAGCTGAAAATCAAGCTCGGCGCAGCCAAACGGTGGGGAAGATATTTCCGCTTATCGCTCCTGAAACGCTGACCACATCCCATCGAATGAAAACAGGCTGCTCAAGGAACACAATATATATACAAAAGAAGCGGGAGATCACCATCGCAAGCTCGACCGAATCATCGCGGAGAACGGCGAAGAGTGGGAGATCAAAATTGCTGTACGTGTCCGACACCTCCGCCTTGTCACACACACCACGATTTGCTGCTGCGTGTCGTGCGTGTGGTGGGCACAGCGCGGAAATGAGGCTGCGCTAATTCATTCGGTGGCTCTTTGCCATTTTCCATTGGATGCATTGTGTTCGATAGAGAAGGTTGTTCGAAGAGTCTCAGAGAATGATCAAGGACACTGGCGATCGCCTGGAAAAGGCGATCCAGGAGCTCAAGACGTTCATCGTAAGCCTTCCATTTTGTTACATGACACGATGCAGTGACGATGCCTCCTATCTGAATCATGGAAAAAACACAGGATTCCGCAAAGTCGAGACCAGAGTTCTCCGAAGACAAGGAGCTCCTGGAGGCTGAGAAAGAACTCACAGAAGCAACCGTGTAAGTGTCCGATATTGTAATGTGACGGAAGCAAGCTTTAATTCATACCAGGGCGTTACTGGCCAACAAAGCGCCCTGAGAAGAGTCGTCTTAAACGCTATACCCGCACTGTGAACGAAACCTACGTGGAATTGTCTGAATGACGCTCGATCCGTTCCTCCGAGTCATATCAGAAATCCACGGATGTTTTCTTGTCGTATCATATTATTACCGCCGCTCCCATTGCACTCGTTGGGGTTATTCCCGTGTATCCATATCTACTCCACGGCGTTGTGAATCATTATCGGTACCCCCGAGCTCCTCCTGTTCCCGCGCGGCCTTGAGGCGCGCGAGGGCATTCAGGATGCCCACCCATGCGTCACGACCTATTCTCTCTTCTTGTAATCCCGGACTGGCTTCTCCCGTCCCTGTACCATCCGTGGGGATGGTCACGCCCAGCGATGGGGGCACGAACCCGGGGGGTGGTGCATTGATCGCGGAGGGGGCGATGCGAGACTGTCGTATGTGCGCGAGCGACGAACGGATGGCGACCTGTATAGACTGCAAAGTAGGGATAGTAACTACGTGTTTTATGTTCCGAGGACGAACGCAAGGGGGTGGGAGAGAGAAGACTACGCACGTCCAATCGCTCAAAGTATTCGCTCACTTCGAGCACGAACTGCTCGGAGCGTTCCTCTCCTTGGGGGAGGTTATCGTCGGGCCCGTCCGTCTGTGGCAGCGTGAGGAGCGATACGGACGACGCAGCGAGGGAGAGCAGGCGTCCAATGTCCTGCGCAGTGGGTCATTCGGTTAGCGGGATGGGTAGAACAAGGGGCGGGGGGGCGAACCCGCTCTACTTCTCCGAGCGCGTATATCTGACGCGCCGTTCGGCTCGAGGTCCATAT
>JBBPQQ010000491.1:0-11675 GCA_038092595.1 Boletus subdepauperatus
CCCGGCTCTGATTCGCTCGTGTAGTGTCACGAAAAACGACCGCTACGACCTCTCGAAGCGTGAGTGTAACATCGTAGGCGCAGCGCCGTGATGCTAACCTTGTCAAAAAAAATGCCAAGTGCTGCAAGTCATGTTCGTCCGCGAACTCGCCTCGCGGCTGCCGAATCCGACGCCCGTCTCTGTGTCGGCGATCAACCCCGGAATCTGCAATTCCCGAATCACACGCGAGATCGATAGCAATCCGGTCATTAGTATTACGTCGCGCGTGGTGAGCGCGTTGTTTGCGCGCACCACTGAGGTTGGGAGCCGCACGCTTGTGCATCCCGCCGTGGAACCGGGCGAGAGAGTCAGGCACGGACGATACGTATCCTGCTGTGAGGTCGTCGAGGAGAGTGACTACGTTTTGAGCGAAGAGGGAAAGGAGATCTCGAAACGTCTGTGGGTAAGTGCATCTTCGCTCTGCTGATTTCGCGGAACGAGTTCGGCTGACGCGGATTCCTTTTTCGTTTGCTTGAAGACGGAGACAATTGAGATTTTGGGAAAGATCGACCCGAGAGTGAATCAGGTCGTTTCAGAGCATTTGTTGGCTCGCTAGCATGGGGAGAGGATGTCTAACGTCAGCTGTCGCATGTATATACTGTCTCAAGGCTTCGAATTTCACGACCTTGGGAGTGTAGTACTTAGTGTTGGTAAATAGCACTTCAAGCCATGTAGGAGAGCACGGCCGATATCTGAGATTCGTAGCACACTTGAGGTCCTGATTGAAGGGATGAAGTCGTATTGAATTTGCGCTGAATACATCTGCCACCACCCGACTACCAGCGGAAGTATGTATGTGTGGGTAGAACATGGGGTTGTCCACTAAAGATACAGAGTGCGTGGTCCAAGGTGTGAATGTGAATGTGCAAGCTAACTATGTATATATCATTTAGTAAACAATGGTAATTAGCGTCAGCAATAAAGTAAATTGCCCTGGTGTTGAACGCGATGGGTGACGAGACCATGATGCGCACCGAACATTACAAAAATTACAAGGCAAAGCCGGCAAAGGGATTCGTGGCTCTCTTCGTCTTTGGGGGGCTCGCGATGCTGGCATCGTCATCAAAAGGCGTAGCAAACGGATCAACCGGGTCGCCTGGAGATTGTGCATGCATATTCGTAAGAAGTCGTGATGTCGACCTGGTAGACTCATGTCGACTGATGGGACCGGCCCGTGGTGGGGTGACCGACACGGGAACGGGTACGGTTGACGAACGTTTGTGTCTCTCGTGTGAAGAGGCGGCGTCAGAGTGAGAAGCGAGGAACGTGGGATAGAGCGCGAGATGGACGGGCTTCTGAGATGCTAAACGTTCCTCAAAGGCATTATGGAGCGGCATGGCTAGGGGACCGTGGTCGGGAGTAGAAGAAACGTCCATAGAAACGTTGGCGTTCCGCGAGCGGCTCGGAGGAGGGGGGGGAATAGTGAGAGGAATGGCCTTTTTCGGAGGTATGTTTTTCATCCAAGGAATCGTGGGAGGCGCTGGCGAAACTGACCAGGTAGATGGAGGCTCTCCATGCGCAGGGGAGGGTGTGGTCTCGATTTTCGGGAAATCTCTCGGTGTAGCCGTCGAGGCTTGTTCGACCGAGATCGTCAACTGCGGAGGAGGAGCGCGAGAGCCTGAGGCGGGCCTGTTGACTACAAACTCCGAAACGGGTTGAACACTATCCTTCTTCGAGAACAACCCAGTCACAGGCTTGAACCAGACTGACTTGGGCTTATCCTCTGAACGATTTCCTTCAGAAGTTTCCAACACCTCTTCGTCAACCTTCTTGCCAAAATTCATGAGCTTCATCGGACGACTGACAACACGGCGGAGCCCAGGTGCCTCAGGCTGCTTGTTATTCGCGCCCTCGTGGAAGAAACTATCCCAGCTCTTCTCGAAGGCAGGTTCCAGTGACTTGAGAGGATGATTGGGTGGGGGGGGCTGGTTTGACCGACGAAAAAGGTTGATGCTGAAGGGCGAACAAGCCTCAGGAAGCGGCGTAAACGAGCGCAAGGGAGGATCAGGTATACTCGAGCCTTTCTCGGTATCCCCTACATGAGGCACAGGTCCCCCTTCTCTGACCGGCATGACGAATCCCTCGAGGCCGTCTCGCTGTTCTTTCTGCCATTTCCGCTTCTTGTATGCATCCACCCAGTCCTTAGCATATGAATGCCAAAACACGATAGCGAGGCCCATCAACACAACCACCCCCCATAAGCCCATGAAGATAGCAAACATCAATCGTTCTTTCTTCAACGAGTCGACGTACGTCGCCACGAGGCTGCCAATGAGACCTTGAGAGTTGCTCGAACTACCACCAATAGCAGCGGTGGCAATGGGTTGTGTGATTTCGTTAACGTCGGTAGGTGAGAGGACAAGGACGGTCTCGTTGACCTGGGGAAGATTGACGTTAAGGTTTTGGTTCAGGAAAGTGAGCGCCTGTTCGATGGCGTCAACTTTGGAACCAATCAAGCACATGATGAAATCCTGTGTGGGCGTTTCGAGAATCGTCCCATTGAAGACGGTCCCTACGAGATTTTGAACATCTGTGTAGAAGTTGTTGAGCGTGCTGTTGAGCGTGGTGGTGGTACCATTCACCCAGCCAAAAAGGCCGTTGTTGATCGTGGACTGAGTAGTCTCGACCTTGGTGTTGATACCGTTGGCGTACGCTGCGGACTGGTTGTACATGCTGTTATTCATCTGCGTAGCGATCGTATTCGAAAGGTCTTGCACACTCGCTGCAGCCTGAGCGGTATACTGGGCTTCAAGAGGACCGATCGCAATGAGTTGAATTTGGACGGAGAGCAACCCAAAAAAGCCAATGAGAAAACAGGCAAGCGCGGGAGGGTGAAAGATGTAGTGCAGGAACCAGCGGAGGTGGATGTGTTGAACAGGCGTGAAGCATAGCCGAGCGGCTAGCGCATTAGCGATGCGGGTAAGCAGCGGATGTTGTGCGTCAGTTTGAAGTACGAGGAGGTTGTGATCAGTGAGCGCCACAGACGGAGTGGACGAAGTAGTATGATAAGTCGTTGGATCGGAAATCCAAGCCTCACGCGTGAACTGCAGATGGAGCATAAGACAACGCCACTTGAACCACTCAAACATGCAATGACCAGCGAGGAGCAGAAAGAGAACTGCGATCAGAATGATTGTGCCGATCTTCGTGATCTGGAGGAGATCGTTCCCGAGATTGTCGATAGAAGAAGTATCAAGGCTGCTGCAGAAAGAAATGCTGTTCTGTGCTGGCACGGGAAGTGACGCAGGATCGAAGGTGAGGCCGAGAAATGTATTGTTAATGTCAGCCTTGACAGCCTCGAACGGTGTGTCCACCCTGACAGGCGTAAGCGAGCATTCGTTGATGGGAGTGATCAGCAACTTACAGATCCTGAATGGTATTCTCGATGGAGGATACAGTGGGTAGCGAGTTATTGAGCTGAATCAACGCGTCCTCGAAGTCGGTAGGGATGGTGATGTTCGAGAGCGCATCAAGACTAGAGACATTGAATTGTGGCGCTTGGATATTCCCAAAAGGATTTATCGAGTTTACAGAATCCACGGCACTCTGGATGGCGGAGTTGAGAGAAGTAGCATCGTTCTTGAGACCTGAAACGATGCTGTTCAAAGTGCTTTGCAAGAACGAAGTGATCTAACGAGATTCGTGAGAGACTCAGTTGGTAGTAGCATGGGACGTACTTCTTGAACTGCACTGATGAGAAGATCCAGTCCGCCAACGACAACAAGCTCGAGAAAGCAGAGGAACGTGGAACGGTAGATGCTAATGAGAAAGTTGATGATTGCCTCCATGCATGTCAATGCCAAGACGAGAGCTTCACGAGCAGCGTTCATGGTTCCATTGGCTGCATCTGCGAACTGCTGATTGGTGGCGATGGCGAGGTAGCGTGGCATACTAGCAGCGGCAGTCGCAGCCTGTTCCGCAGCTTGACAAGCTGTGAGGAGAGCATCCTTTGCATTGGCGACCGATGATTGTGCTTCGTCTGAGGAGAGCTGTAACCTGAAGATGACAAACAACAAGGAAAGAACGGGATAGGCCAGCCATGTAAGAGAGAGAATGTGAGGAAGTTGGAGGTACGGTGTGAGCGACGTGGAAGAGGACCGTAAGTTTGAGTGAGCGTCGTAGCCTGGTGGTGGAGATGCAAGCCTGGGAGGTGAAAACATTTGGGTCGGCCTGCGACGTCAAGAAAGAAAGAAAAATGGGGCCGTAGACGGAGAGAAAGAAGGGTAAGTGGCGACCCAATAAGAAGCGGAAAGCTGGCCATCCAGCCCGGCTGCCTTTGTATCTCGCTCATTGACGGGTACTAGTAACGATCTCATTGTTCCTCACAACAATAACACCTGCTATTTTAGGATTGATTATGTAACATTCTTGTTCTCTTTGAAAAAAGCACGGCACTGGAATCTTCCCCTCCTCCCGGACGGGGCTTCCATTACTGGCGGCAGTACTCAACGTCGATGACCCTCTTACTTGTTTTCTATGGGGCAAATCATTCGGTAAGCATCATATTCACTTGTCGTTCCCCGGATCGATCTCGCGAAGGCCCAGGCCCGACCTCGGATCATCAACATATTAAAATAGAGCATTTTTACAAGATAAAAAAGACTATTTTTGGAGGTATGAAAATGGTCGCGCAAAAGTAGCGGTGCCTAAGTAAGTGAAAGGCACCGTTGTGATAGACATGTTTAGGGAACCGGGGTTTAAACAACCCAAGGGGGAATAGTAGGCCCATCTGCGCGTACGCCAAGGCACTAATTGGCGTTATTGACGCCCCGCGCGACGATGGGCGCGAGCCTTGATAGACTGTGTTTGAATGCTACTGACAGTCGTGCCAGTGGAATGCCACAATCCAGTCTACCTTGGATCGAGTCACATCGACCATGTGACTATGTCCCCGTCGTGAACGCAAACCAGCGGCCATGTCCAGAGATTGTGACTTTCCTTGGGCTCGCCACTCCACCGCCAGTGGGCAGGGATTCTTTCACACACTGCCCCATATTATAGCATTGTCCTCCGGGCACCCTTGGACCCGAGGCTGGTGTATTCGAGCGTACACTTTGGTTTTCTCACGCACTTCTGGGGTCGTAAACCTGGCCCGGGGGTCCAGGAACAATGACATGCTATGCTGTGTCACAAGGCACACACACATAGTCTTGTAAATGCCTTTTTCGAACCCATTATGACCCTGACTCAGTGCGTGGCCGCCGCCATATAACTCGAAAGCAAGCGGCTGCCCATCACCCCAAGTCCTCGGAGCTTTGTCAACTTTCTCCTAATTTCTGAACACACTTGCGCGGAAAAGTTATGGCGGCGGTGGCGTTTCGTGGTGTATTTATTGTGCTGCTCGTGGCGCTATACATCGTTAAACGCAGAAGACGGTCCACTGGCAGGCACCCTAGCAACGTCCCCTTTCCTCCGGGACCCAAACGCTTTCCCCTGTTGGGAGCGGTGCTGAGCATTGATACTTCCAAGCCGTGGTTCACTTACTTTCAATGGCGTAAATCATTCGGTGGGTGCCATGTTCGGCCTCATCTCGCAAGCCTAATCCATTCCAGGTGACCTCATCTACACACGCATCTTCAATATGGATGTGCTCGTTATAAACTCTGCGAAAGTAGCTCGTGACCTAGTCGAACTTCGATCGAACATCTACTCGGATCGGCCAAAGTTTGCAACAGCAGAGCCGTAGGACTCTTTCTCTTTCCTCTTCTGCTTCTCATTTCCTCTCCACTCATCGACCTGTAGGTACGGGATTGCAGATGGTACCCTCCTCATGCCTTATGGGGACACGTGGCGTCTTCACCGCCGCATTTACCATCAGGCATTGAACAACGAAGCTGCCGTCAGCTATCGACCAATGCAGTGTGCAAAGGCTCGTCAGTTGATCATCAATCTTGCCGAGGATCCACGACATTTCTCTGTGCATCTCCACTCGTTCGTCTCGTTGTTATTTGTGTGTTCATCGCTAAGACATCATCTAGTTATTCTACATCGATTATCATGTCAGTTGTGTACGGATATGATGCGGCGCCGACAAACGACCCCTACGTCGAGTATGCCGAACAGGGTGTGAGGGCAATTTCAAAGGCCGCCGATCCAAAGAGAGCTGCTCTACTTGGAATATTTCCATTCCGTAGGTCTCATCGCACGACTCGTTCTCTGACTGAATTTCGTTCGAGTCCTGAAACTGCCCACATGGATGCCCGGTTCGTTCAAAGCTGAAGCAGCCCAAGCAAAGCATTATGCAACTGGTTTTCGCAAAGTTCTTTTTGGAATGGGGTTAGAACAAATGGTGCGTATTTACTGTTGTCTCCCAATTGACTAGCTTTCTGAAACCTCCGAGGCATCTGGAACTGGTACACCTTCGATGATTAGTGATGCTGTCAGGAGAAATGAGAGCAACGGCAGTTTGCCGGAAGTAACTCTTGCTATCAGGAGCACTTCCGCGGTGGCATATGGCGGTAAGCATCTGTAGAGAGTATATTGCCTTACGTTGGCTCAAATTCTAATGCAGCTGCGTCGGAAACAGTGCGCTTCTGTTTATGATACCTTTTTTTGGGGGTGAAACATTTGATAAATACAATATAGACATCAGCTAGCTTGGACGTGTTTGTCCTCGCTATGGTCCTATTCCCTGAAGCCCAGAGGAGAGCACAGAAGGAGATAGATACTGTAGTCGGCTCTCACCAGTTGCCGGGTTTCGGTGATAGACCCTCTCTGCCTTTCGTCGAGGCCGTCCTGCGGGAGACCTTAAGGTGGCATCCTGTTGCTCCGTTGGGTGAGTTGTAGTGATCCCTTTTGGTTCATGCTGACACTTTTGTGCCCACGTAAAGCGTTGCCTCACGCAACTACTACCGAAGATGTGTATGAAGGTTCATACATCCCACAAGGTCTGTTCACGGATGCATACAGATGGCCCCTTTCACTGATGTTAACCACTTGTATAGGGTCCACCGTCTTGATCAATACATGGTGGGTTCATATTTGTTTACGTCTGCGTGATTGAACCTCTGACCACCTCTGCAGGGGCCTTGCTCACGACGAGGAAACTTACCCTGAACCACTCAAGTTCAACCCGGAACGATTCGTCAAGGAAGATGGTACACTCATTGGGGATGATTTTCCATTCGCCTTCGGTTTTGGGCGAAGGTAGGCAAGAAAGCTTTTTTGCACGTGATCTGAATTGACAGTTACCTTAGGATCTGCCCTGGACGACATGTTGCCGATGCGTCGATGTGGATCGCTATTGCTTCGATGCTCGCAACCTTCGATTTTTTGAAAGCGGAAGACGACCATGGGAACGAGCTTGATTTCTCGCCTCAGTTCACCCGTGGAGCGACTTCGTGCGTTTTGCCTGTTCTTTCGCTGCATGAGCCTTGTTCATAATCTGACGATCGACAGACGACCTAAACCCTTCCCGTGCCGAATTGTTCCCCGGATGTCTCCGAGTGCAATCAAAGGACTGGCTATGCAAGATATTTGATTTCTGCTCGTTATTTCGTTCTTTGCGTATGATGTCGCCTCGTTCTCACGTTTTTCAGGTCATGGCTTATGGGCGGTCGATTTTGAAAGCAGACGTTGATATAGTTACCCCTAGCAGTGTAGAGGATTATATCGTTATATCTCCAGGCGCGAGCGATTGGAAATGGCCTCTGTGTAGACCAGGCAAGTGCATTTCCTAGATGTTTGAGCACGAGTGTTGGTAATACGAAGGGTCCATTATATCCCCATTAGCTGGAACACGCATGAACTTCTATACCACGGTAGTAAGCATTGTATACTCCCCGGCGCTCAACGTGGTGAAAGTCGTTCGTACCTGAAGTCCGAACACCTGGCCCCTTCTCCCCTTCAACGCGGTGACGCAGATTCACCCCGGTGGCATGCTGGGTACAATATTTCCTTCCTTCGGCCGTGTCGTTGACGTGGCACCTGCCTCCTGATTTTCTTTGGAGACCGATATTTGATCGGTGATCCTGAACGGGTCCTTGTGACTTTCCAAGATGGAAAAATACCAATTCGCACTGCGCTGCATGCGAAGAATACGACCGGAATTATCACCCAGGCAGTGCGAGTGGCTTCAGATCGGGACACGTTTGATGCCACGGGAGTTGAACTGACATCATACTGGCATGCGATCGGACAGTCTCACTGGCAGAGGGTATATAAGACATCCCTCGTTTACCACCCTTTGCCATCAGTCATCGTCATGGACAAGGTACAGTCCAAATTCAAGAAGACGAAGAGGAGCTTTGTGTATCACTATCTCTTCTCCCCGGCGCTCCCCGGAAAGCCCACTCTCTTGTTCATCCACGGGTTCCCATCAACGTCGTATGACTGGTATCAGCAGATCAACTATTTCCAGCCAAAGGGATATGGGTTGGTGGTTCCAGACCTTCTCGGGTTCGGACGAACGGAACCCAAGTCCAATAACCCTGCCGACTTTCTGCATACCGCCATAGGGCAGGACTTGTTAGACATCCTAGACGAGGAGGATATCAAAAACGTGATCGCGATTGGACACGACTGGCATGTCCTGATTCGTCTTTCCGTGATCACGCTGATGTAATACAAAACAAAACAGGGGGTCGGGCATCGCGAGCATCCTCTCCGTAAAGCATTCTGACAGGTTCCTCGGCTTCGCCTTCACCGCAGTCACTTATTATCCACCCTCCGTCTTCCCGCCGCTCGATATCATTCTCGAGTTTCAGAGGCAAAGGTATGGACGCCCGTTGATGGGGTACTGGAAATTTCTTGGCAGAGAGGACGCTGCAAGACTGATCGAGGCGAACGTAAGCCTGCTAATAGAGTCCTACGAATATGCTTCCCCGACTTACTCACCCATCGCACGTGAAAAATAGATCGACTCGTTCCTCGACGTGGCTTATCCTACCGATCCCGAGATATGGAAGACGTATATGAACTTGCCTGGTGAGTTAGAGGTGTTCATCAGGCAGAAGAGGAGGCTTTCAAGAGCACCTTACGTGACTCCCGAGGTATGTGTCCACGCCATCTCTTGCTTGAGACGAATGTTAAAGCCCCCATGAAGCACTACGAGCACATCAAAACGTCTCTTCTCCAGGGAGGACTCAACAGCCCACTCAACTGGTACAGGAGCAACCTACAGGGTGTCAACAATGGCATCAAAGCAAGTACGTCCTACCGGTCATTCTGTCTCCGCTGCCGAGTTGAGTAATTTCCAATGAAGCGGTATCCGACGAAGACATCAAGATCAAGAAGCCGGCCTTGATGGCTGTAGCGAAATACGATTATGTTTGTTTCCGCGAATTTGCCATAACGGAGATCGAAAAATATGCCAAAGGTGGTCTAACGATCGTAGAGTTCGATGTGGGGCACTGGCCACAGTTGGAGAAACCGGAGGAATACAACGACGCACTTGATCGCTGGGTGGTGAATACGTTTAACTTGTGATCAACAGCTGAAAGGATGTCAATGGTATAGATGTCGTGTATGCAATATACATCTAGATGTGCTTTTGATGTAAACTTCCAACTCAGCGCACGGAAGGACCAACATAGTCAGTGGATACACGCCTAGTACCTGTGTTTCCGTCAACCCAGAAAGCATGAGAGCAAAGATGAGGCAAAGTGGCGGTCATGTATGCAGGTATACAGTGTGCACAGAAAGTGATCGTGTACAGGTAATGGAACGGCATCGATTACGACCTGACAATCGGTCAGCGTTCACATATCGACTGAAGGTCTCACGCAGGATAACATTGAAAAGAAGCACGCACATTTTGTAGTCTACTTTTGTAGTTTCCCCACCTGCGGTATACTCAAAGTTGATGTCCAGATCCCGGTTGTTCCGCGCGTTAGGGGCACACGAAATAGTACCTTTTATTTTGTCGCCCTCGGAGATTATGATTGTGGAAGGCGTGTAGAACACGGTTTGTCTTGGTGTGGCTGGTCAGTGCCGCGTCCGATGGGCAGAGTGCGGCAAACGCCAGACTCGGAAACGCAAGGACATGTCACTCACTTCCAATGCGTGTACTGTGCATGAGGTCCTGTCGAGAATTGAATCTTCTTATGTGTGCAGTCAAATGTTATGTCGAACCACGCGAGAAATGCGTGAATGTCTGGAAATCAATGGTCAGATGGGAGAAACTAAGTAGATAAATAATATGATATACAGTCATTCCGGGTCGCGGTGAGCGTGAACGACGTAATGAACGTCAGATCTTCCTTTTTGGCAGTCAGCAAGTTGATATGCTGCGAATGGTCAACATCGGCAGCGTTGGGCAAGGGCGCTCGCCAACCTTCAACATATATGGGTCGGTGACTACTGATTTGAGTTCGACGGTGTCGACTAGTGGCTCCCGCAGTGCGAGGTCTTTGATGCAGGAATAGTCAAAACCGTAGACATTGTCCCAAACTAGCAGGGGTGGTTAGACTAGAATAAACAGCATCGAGGTGGCATCTTACAGTTGATCTTCTCCTCCTTGTAATCTTGGTCCTCGATCGCAGCCAAATACATCCTTGCGGTGTCAGGGAACATGCGCCCACCAGGTTTCAAATACTTGTCTCGAGCTAGCAGGACCGTGTCGAGCATGGACTCGTAGAGTAGAAAATAACCCATCCACTCAGAGATGATGATGTCAAACTGCGCTACCGGTAACTCGACGTCTTCGAGTTTGCCCTTGACAAGGGTAATGGCTAACCACAAACATCGACTCGAATGACGTGTAATCAAATGCCGGTGTAAGAAGATACGTACTGTCCTTGAAACCATTAATTTCTATGATTTTTTGTGCTTGATCAATGATGTTTGACATGTCGATCTAGAGTCAGCTGATGATCAGGTTGCTCTCGCCACAGCATCGGTAAAGTTGCTCACGCCGACGACGAGAGCTGCCCCAGCCTTGGCAGCGAACATACTGAGAATACCGGTCCCACAACCAACGTCGAGTACGGTCTTTCCTTTGAACAGATGGCCATTATCCACGATCGCTGCACGATATGACCCAGTGCGGACAGAGTCCTTCAACATCTCTTCGTGAATCCCTGTTCGATAAGATGCAGTGTATGAGATGTAGAGAACACATATTCATTGGGCGATCTCGCACCAAAATGCGCATAAGAATCGGCATAGCTGGAAGAGAAGAAAACAAGTAGATGTCAGAATCTAACGAGGGAAATGCGGGTATGAGCGAACTAGTCTCTAGAGGTCATGGAGTCGGGTGACATATCGTTTGAAGTGTGGGTGGTACCATCCATGTCGAGAGTGTCCGTCTAGACAATCTCGGAGGACTGAGCGGAAAGCAAGAAGAAAATAAAGATTTGGAAGCGCCTGTCTGAACCTGTCCAAAATAGGCAACCTCGAATGATCGGGAAGGCACTACCAACACACACACAAATAGCCCCCTCCGCTGCCATACCACGTGACTGCGAGCACGGCTTTGTCCGCAGCCTTCTGTGCCCTACTTCAACGTTCAACTCTCGGTTTCCCCCCTTCATGACCACCGACCCCAACCCAAGTATGGTGCGTATTAGACCTCCGTCATCCGCGACGCAGCTGATAGCGTTCTCTAGGTTAATTATACCGATAACCCTCCCGCCTATGAGTATATCGCTGGACGAGGACCGAGCGATAGTCGGTGGACCTCCAGAGGAGATGCGCAG
>JBBPQQ010000492.1:0-11656 GCA_038092595.1 Boletus subdepauperatus
CCCCTGAACTAGATACATCCACTATTAGGTTAGGACACCTTTAGGAAGAAAGCCCCACGAGGGCAACTAATGGAAATAGATCCCCAGCAGTAGGAACCTGTCAGTTCACTGTACTTGCTACCCACTCTAGGAGGTAAGAGGTTGAGTTGCCTTAGCTTAGAAAGACGATAATGTCCATGTGGTCAACACAGGCATCAGGCCACTGGGGGTGTCATGGTGGGCACTGTACCTGTTGGAATGGGAGAAGGGGCAACTACTAGTGGGCAACTGGGCATCATACCTGTGCAATTGTTCTGATAAGCTTCATGCTCAGTAAAACAATCCAAAAGGCTACAGCGTCAGCTGTGGCTTTAGGGAACTGAAGTTGAAAAGAGTACTGACCGAAGGTGCTAGCAATCAGTTCAGGAGTGTGATCTCTCTGGCTATAGTGGGGAAAAGACCAAGAGAACTAAACTAGTGTTCTTTGGCTGGCACTTGTGGCCTTTCATACTATCTGTAGTATATGTACATGTATGTGTCAGATCTACTGATAAGTCCCAATATAGACTAAGTATGTGGCAGCATGAGGTAGGGGCATGCACTAGGTATAGGCATGAAATGGAAGAGAAGATAAGCATGAGGCAACTACATGGCAGTGGCAGAATGGAAGCAAGACATGTGGTGTATGATTATGACAAATGAGAAGCATAGGAGATGAAAAGTAGAAGCTGTGCATCAAGCATGAGGCAGACATGTGTCTGGATTGAAGGCAGCATAGCTGTCATGAGACTAATCTGATAAGATAAGAAAAACAAGAAAAACAACTAAGTCCATTAGAATGATGTTAGGTGTACTAAGCTGTAGCACTTGGTGTTGGCCACAGGGTGACAGTGATAGGTATGTCTCATCCACTGGAATAGCAGGGGTCCTGTAGGGCATTGGGGATTGCACCTGCACAGTCATCATTATGGATGCCACACCCATTGGAATGAGAAGGGCACAGTTGGTATTGGGGTATGGTCTCCATGGGATGGATCATGGAAGGGGGGGCATTGGATGTTTGGGATATTGTGGTCAGTATGTAGGATATAGCATGGGTAACCCATAGGTATCTATGGCTGTACCCATATCCATATCCATATCCATACCCATACCCACCATGGGTTTACCCATGAGCACTTGAATTTTAGAGAGCAAAAAAATACATCATGGCTTAAAAAACCACCTGCATATTTGAACATTCTCCACTAAACTCAATAGTCCATAATAGCCCCTAACCTGGGTTCTATATCTATGATTATAAAAACAAGCTCTTATTTATGGCTCTCTATTGGTGGAAGGGTCCAGGATGTTGAACAGATGTGATAAAATGGCAGTCATTTGTGAAGAGTCTGTTGAGTCACTCTATGATATATGTAGTAATAAGTCCAAAGACTAATTCTTTGATCCCTTTCTGAGTTCTTGTTCCTCTTTGACATTTAGAAGTTCATTGTCCATCACATAGTCAGTCATAAAGTCAGTCACAAGACTTAATCTGATGCCAGTCATACATCAAGATATTCCTTTGTGACTTTATTGCTCTACTTGGTTCATTACATAACCATTCTAGACCTATGTCATCATACTTCTTTAGATCTTCAGTGCTGTCATATCAGATTATTATGATGCCATAGCACACCATTCTTGCTCATGGCTTATTTATACATTCTTTATAGATAGATTACATCCTTGATGGCATTCATTCACATACAAGGACAAACTGTTCTTTATGTATAAATACCTGGGACTTACTCCCTGAAAGTTAAGTTCTCTCACACCCCAAAGTATGATAACTTCTTAAGCAAGACTTACTTGCAAGTACTCTCAACTCCAAGTAAGTAGCTTCTCACTCACTGGGTTTCTCCCACATTTGCTGTTGCCTCTGCATCAAATTGGAAAGTAGTGCTTCCAATAGTCAGAGCTCATGCATCCCTTCCATTCCATAGGCTGTAGGAGTGGAATGGCCAATTTTATGATGGTGTTTCTCTGTGCCATATTGGATACACCTTGAACTTAGGTCACAATAAAGAAGATTGTCCCCTCAATGCCAATGGCAGCTTGAATTGGACAGTGGATAAGTTCATAGTAGTTAACTCTGTAGGAATCTTTGTTCACACCTTAAAATGGTGTGATTACATTGAAGCAGCCACTAAAGACAAGCACCTTCAACTTCTGCAAGCTCACCTCTTTCTGTCCACTATGACAAAGCCTCAAACAGCATTCACATTTGCTATTCTGGATGAATTTCTTATAGCAGCCCTGGAATGCAAGACATCAGCCTGAAGCTTCTACCAAAAGCTGAGAAGCAACCTATTTCCTGAAATCCTTCTAGTATGTCAGTAGATTTCATTGGATTGGCGCACTAATCAGTATGTTCAGGACTGCTATCATGAATTAATGGGAGTGTCCAGAGTCTGGAGAGATTTGACCAATTAAAACCAGGCTAGTTTTGATCATAATACTAAGAGGGATCTTGGAAAAGGTGACTTGACCATTTTCTGCCCAGCCTGTCCTCAATCAGGGATCAATTTGCCTAAGAACTGGAAGAAAATATATGATCTGTGAGTAATATGCTTCATTTCTTCTTCACAATAATGTCATTACTCAAGAATGTTAGACATACAGTAGCACTTTACTATATTGTATTTGCCACTCTTGAATTTTCCTCAATCAACTAACCAAATTATGTATTCACAGTAAATGACTGACTGTACAAGAAATACAAGGCAGTCTCTAATGGAATAAATCTGACCAAAGGTTCCTTTAAGGAGCTCTCCCAGTTTATGAGATTTGAAATAGTAGGTCTATGGACAAAGAAAGCTGAGACTGCAGAGCAGGAAAAAGGGAAGGCCTTGAATATCTATGGTTTGAAGATGGAAAAAGGTTGGTCTACATTCCCCTCTATGAAAACCCCAACTTTGGTTCAATCTGCTCCCACAGCCCCTACACTTGCAGCAATAAGATTAACCCTGGTCAAAGGAGGTAAGGCTGCCCCAGGCAAGTAGAGATCTATGACCTGCCTTGTAGATGGAATCCTTTTGGAGGATGCTCAGTATGTATCATCCATTCAATCCAAAGTGTCAAAAACTACTGGCACAGATTTCAGGGTTCAAGCAGACAGGTCATCTATTCAGAAGGGGTTTGGAGATGGAGATATCTCCAATTCAGCCAGATAATCATCACTTCTTTTCTGAGGAGATGAGAGATAATACAGAGGAAAACCAGTGGAGATTTTGACAGGGCATGGACAAAGAGCCAGATGAAAGCTGGGATAATGAAGAGGATTTCATTGAAGCTGTTCCAGAGGATCTCCCTCTGTACATGCCTTCTATTGAAGGAGCTGCCTTATCCAAGGATGCTGGATTGAAGGATTTGATGAATGAAGAAATCTGACTTTGCCAGCGGCAGGCCAATAAAGCCTTATAGAAGCTGAGGACTTACTTGGCCACAAGGTACTTCTATATAGGATCAACTTTCACAGTTCCACTTCAGTTCAAACTGACACTAGGTCAAAGCAAGAAATTCAAAGGGTGGTGATGAAAATAAACAGTGATGTCAAAAGGTACCTCCAAGCTCACAATGCCCTCTTCACACTGGAGGCTTCTCAAGAAACCATGTAGAAATATCAAGTCACCACTCCAACCAATCTTGGGGCATCTAAGGATGTAACTAGAGAAAGTCAATTTGGGCCAAGCTTGGATGTACTGTCTTGATTCTGGAAATTTGGAGATATGGCTAATTCTAATTCTTTGACCTCTTGGGACAATAAGTGTCAGTCTTTATATTGTTGAAATTCTGGGTTCTGACTGACTGCTTGCATGCAGTTCTGAGAATCAGTTGGTTGAAAGCCAAGACAAGATATGCAAGGTGGAATGAACAGTTGTAAATGGTGAGACTTGAGATGTTTTGGACAACTATGTGGTTTAAACAACAGAAGGAGGAGTGGAAAAAGCATTGGAAGAGTTCAGTGAGGCTGGGTCATAAAACATATGCTGAAAAGCAGAAAAGCATATGAAAACAGTTTCAGAACAGGGCTGGGGAGCAGTTTGGTGTTCTGCAGGATGTTATGATCTTATAGAAGCATAAGTTGATTCTCACACTGGTACAATGTTCCCCAATAATGCTTGCACAATCCATATAGCTAGTCTTGACTGGGTCCCAGTAAGGTGTGACATATGGCTGGTACCAAGGCCATGACAGCAGACCCATATAGGGCTGGTCTTGGCTGGGCCACTGTGAAGTGTCACATGCAGCAGGTATCAGGGCCACAGACACTTACCACAGGTACAATCAGCCTCAGCTGGGCCCTTCAAAAGTATCATATATGGCTGGTACCAGGGACACAGGCTCTAAGACACTATATGACTGGACTTGGCCAAGCACATGTGAACTGTTACAGTTGGCCAATACTAGGGCCATGGCAACTCACCACATATATGATTTGCCTCAGCCAGTGACTTCTTTCTAGGCAACAAGCAAAGAACACTAACCAGAATGCTCTCCAGACAACTACTTTTGCCTCCATGGATAAAGTGCTAGAAGCTAGGAAAACAAAATCCCTAGGCAAAACAGTCCCAGTAATACTAGGAGTAAGTCAGTGAGTAACTTAGTGTACCAGTAGTGTGGGTTGTTTGCTGATCCTCAATAGGGATTGCAAAGATCAGAATTGAAAATGCTTCAGACTATGTATCTGGTGCAGTTGAGTTCAATTTAGTAGAAAGTGTACTCCAATGATACACTGCAATGGTGGATTGCTGGGTTGTTCATACAAGTCTCTTAGTTCACACAAATTGATTTCCTAACTCAATTGTATTGCAAATATAAGGAGTTGTGGTTTCAAGCGTATTGACTGAGCTATCTCTTATCCCCTAGGATGGATAGTCAGTTAGAAAAGCAAAGGTTGCAATAAAACTAGTAAGGATACATTGCTGGGGATCTGTCCTTTTGTTGTCCAACCTAGGGTTTTCTCCCAAAAGGGTTCTTCTATTTCACTCATCCTACAGTAACTTTGGGTATGAGTCTTTATTCCTAACAACTATTTATCTAGTAGTGCTAATGTGATGGAAATTGCCTACTCTAGGTCCTCTCTTGGGTACCTGTTAGGGGAAGTTCTAGCAGTACTTTCAGCTTGCTGTGCAGCTTTCTCAGTTATGCAGCCTGCTTCCTTAGGGCTTAAAACACTCTCCTTATATATGCATAATTTACAGTGCCAATGCCAGCCTATCAACAGTCTGGACTGCTTATTAATGCCAAGATGACAGAAAGCAGGCAGACAATAGGAAAATAAGGGCAGGTGACCTTATATTCTTGAGGTGGAATGCCTTGGTAGTTGACATGGCTACCACTTCCCAAACTCCTACTTACTTGTTGTCATGTCCCAAACTCTACCTGAATACCCAAGGTACTCCCGAGTCATTCCTGAGTCATTTCCATATGATTCCCAAGTCATCCCCAAGTACTTCCAAGTACTCTCAAGTATTCCTGAGTTTCCTGAGTTAAACCCAACCTGGTCCACTTACCTCCTTATACCCACATATTATGAATTCCCCCAAGTCTAGCTCCAAGTCTCCTCCGAGATTTTGGAATTCCGGCCCTGTATTATTCCCTTTACACCCTGTACACTCGGAACTGACATATGTCTGAGTTTCCAAGCTTCCAAGTACATATCCCCCTTCGTCTTCTCTACATTCTTGTACCTTTATTAACCCCTTTCGGATCTTTGGATCTTAGGTTCCTCTGAGGCAGTGTTACCACCACTTGGCACTCTTGTAGCTCTGGAACACTGCCCCAAAATCTGGTTCCTCTTGTGTTTCTGCAGTTTTCCCTTTAGTATAAATACCCTTCGTTTACCCTCCTGTACTTTAGTTCAAATATTGACTTAGACACACCCATGTCAACTTAGACCCACTCCTGTTGACTATAGACAAACTCCTTGTCTTCTCATTGTGTCCAACATCCTCTTGCCTGTTTGGGACAAATTCCTCTCATCCCCAACGCCTCGAATTTGTTCCCTCCTCATTGTTCACTATCCCGACCATCATCCAAGCTACCACCTTGCTCCGACACTCCGACCCAACCTCTTCCAACCTCTGGGGCCTGAATTGCAACAAGGGCACAGCACATAAGCTGAGGCCAAGTCCCACATCCAAGCAAACTCCAAGTTTCCAGAGTTTCAGCCAGGAGTCCAACCCGCATCTTGACACTTATTCTGAGTGCTACTGAGTGTGACTGAGCTCCTCCAAGCATTACCACATCTTCCAAGTACTCTGACTTGGCCAAATCAAACCTGAGCTCATTATGTCACCTCCAAGTATCTAACACTTTTAATACCCCCTTCCATTCTCATACCTCACTTAACCCCATATGAACTAATTCCGTAGTTACCCTTGTTCTGAGACACCACCGCAGCTTGGGGCAGTCCCGCCACTGAGCTAAGATCTGGGACAGCCCCAGTTCAACACTTATAGGTTTCTTCAGTATTCCTCTCTTTTGATACAGTATATAAAGTGTATCCTAGTCACCTAGTAGACTTTAGACAAATAATTGACTAAGATTTTCTCCTTCCTTTATTCCCCTCTCAACAATCCTTTCATCTTGATCTCTTGCCAGTTAGCCTTATAGCTAATGTGAGCACCTCCGACCTTTCCCAACCCTCTGATCATTTTCAGGACACTGAGGACTATTGAGACAAGGGCACACCACACACAGTGAAGCCAAGTCCCAAACATCATTAAGTAGCTCTGGTTCTCAGAGTTCTTCCTTGGAGTTGAACTAGTCTTGACAATGGCCAACAAGACAGTGACATGGAATTCTGATTGATGATCATCATGATGGTATTGGAAACAATTGAAGGAGGGTAAGAAGGCTGGGGAGGCCAAAGAGACTGCTTGATTCAAAAAGGGATATTGGCTACTCATTGCATGCAGCAGGCAGTAGGAACAGTGGGCCTTCATAGGATGGGGCAGGCAAGTCTGGGGGCACTAAGCAAGCCTGAGTGCCAAAAATGTTGGCCCCATTGGCATTCAGTGACTGGCAAGCATAATGCATGACTAACAGCTCACCTGTGATTGAGACTCTGCACTTACTATGCTGTCTGTGCCCCAGTGCCCCCAGACTATCCAATACCTGCTTTCTATGAGGCACTACCAGGAGGCTCTTGGATCATGACAGAGAGGATGACTACCAGAGATGGGATTTCCTCCTCTTCTCAGCCTAGTGTGGGAAGGGGGAGGAACTCCCTAAAGAGGTTGCTGGCTTCCAAAACTCTACGAGTGGGGCTTTGTCACAGCAGGACTTTGGCTTTAGCTTGTGTGCTGCACCCAAGTTTCAAGTTTTGGTGTCCCAAATTTACATGGTCATTCAGAACCTATCTGGGGGGAGTGAAGGACTGATGCACCAACATGGCAACACTGAGTCAGTCTGAGGGAACTCTGGGAGTTCGGGAATGATAGGGTAGGTTGGCACTTAGCACGCTCAGGGATAAGTCAGATAGACTCGGAGTTACTACCAAGTGGTGGTCTACAACTAGAGGTTGACTGCAAGTATAGTTCTATTCAGAGTTCTAAGTCCAAGATTGACTTACGGGGAATGGACAAGAAGGTTGAGTGAGGGAGTTGAGAGGACAAGTGGAATTTGAGGGCATGCATATAAAGACAGTGATGTGGTGACAAGGAGATGAGATGAGACAACACAACAAGATATTTGAACTGAGGGACTAGAGCTACAAAGTATGGGTTTATATAGTATAATACAAGGCAGTGTCCAAGACTGAAAGCAGTGTGCTTAGAAAAGGTACTAGTCCAAGCCGCAGCAAGGTACAAGATCTGGGGCAACTGAATGGGGCAGTACCCAAAGGTCTGAGTGGCATAGACACTGGATCTCTAAGAACAAGCCTAGTGTTACAATTTTTCTTCTCTTTTCGAACATCTTCCTCCTTATATTCTCTCATTGTACTTATGTTCTTCCTGGGATGTGTTATTACAAATATACTTCTTGCCTCCTTGTTATTCATCATTTTCACTTGTGCCTCTTTGTCCTTTGATTTCCCCACGCCATTCCTCTTTACTACCGGAAGGAGATACTTCATATTTTTGTTTTCTCATCATCTTGGACATTATCTCCACCGCTAAGCTCTCTTGTGCCCAACACATAGTTCCTATTACTCACCCTTCTCCAATGTTCTCCAAGGTTCCTTGATGATGTGACCTCTAGTTATATAGCATCTCTTTCATACCTAGTTACCTTACACTAGTTCTATGCAATCTAGCATAACCTTTGTGTGCCATCATCCTTGAGTCCCTCACATCCTCAGAGTTCCCTAAGAGTATCTTTGAGTCCTACAGAAATCCTCAGTCCCATTAAACCTACTGCCTTTGAGACATTGCAACTCTCCATGAGTTTCTCCTCAAAGCAGCCTTAGTCCTCGACGTCCACAAAGGAACATCTTGCATAACAAAAGAACTAGTGTGTCCTCTGGTTCCTTCTATTCAGGAGTAGGAACCGCTTCCAACATATTGTCCCCTTGAAGCTCCAGAGCCTTTAGGCCTTTTGATAACTCTAGTGACAGGGAAAGATCACCCTCGCCATCCCCTCACCCCTCAATCTCCACAGTAACCTCAGTATTCCCTTGGAACCCCATGACCTCTGCACCCTCCAGTAACTCCAAACCACATCAACAATGAATTTTTCTCCCAGCACCCCCAAAGACCACTGCTACACCCTCAACATCATCAGCCACCCCCATGTCCACCACCACCCCTGAACTCAAAGCAGCACTCCCTGCTGATTTCTCTGGAGAGCCTGCTGATGCCATACACCAGATCAAAGCCATCACTGTGTACTTCCACATCAATGTGTCCATCAATAACACTGATGAACAAAAGGTCATGCCTGCATTCAACAAAATGAGCAATGGATGAGGAGTCCCCTTCTCCAAAATGTGGTATGATAAGATGGCCAATACTGCTATTGCCTTTAGTGAAAAGACCTTTGACAAGTTCATTGAAAACTTCAACTCCATCTTTTTTCCCTTCAACACCAAGGCCACCACTTGCTTTGAACTCACTAAACTCACCCAGAAATCTTTCAAATGCCCAGATGGGATCACAGACAATGGATTCCAAGAATATATCACCGACTTCCAAAATCTCTCTACTAGAGCAGGGATTACCAACAAAGTCGCCCTCATTGATCAGTTTTCGCTTGGATTAGACCAATAGCTCGCCACCATGATCCTCTCCATGGCCACCATCCCAACCACCATTGCCACCTGGATTGAGCAGGCAAAGACTTTCCATGTGCAAAAGATGCACATCCTTGTCCTAAAAGGAGGAAGACTTCCTTTCTCCTCACACTTGTCCACCCCTCAAACCACCTCTGATCCAAACACCATGGACATTGACCCCATCACCCTGTCCAAACTCACTCCCACTGAAAAAGCCAGATGCATTTGTAAAGGAAAATGCTTTCACTGCAGACTTCCTGGACACAACACCTCCCAGTGTAAGAAAGACAAGAACCCTTACCCCCAGGCCATCCATTGAACCAAAACTGACCCCTCTTCCTTGGCCTCTTCATCTGTGGAAACCAAAACCACATCCCCCATTGACACCTTTGTAAACTCCTTGAAAAATCAAGAGAAAGATGAGGCTGAAATTCTCCAAGTCCTTCAGATGTGCTTCAAAGAACCTAAGGAAGAAATTGCCATTGTCTCCACCCTTGACCAAGATTTTTAAATCAGGAAGTTACCTCGACATTACCTTCCCAGTCTCTATCCCATGTACTGGTAGCCCCTGACAATGAAAGAACCCTTCACTTCCCTGTCAAGTTACTCCTCAGAAAACAAGTCATCAAAACCACCACACTGATTGACTCTGGAGCCACTGGAAATTTTGTGGACCTGGGTCTCCTATCCCTTGCAAATCTCCCCCTGAAGAAAACATCTCAACCCATATGAGCCTTTAATGTTGATGGCTCTTTCAACAAATGGAGTACTATTACAGTAACTCCATAAAGCATTGCAATACCTAACCCAACACAGCGCATGAAGCACACTGCAACAACCCGTGTGAATATCAGTTAGCTTTGGTGAGAACAAATGTAGTACCTACCACCGGCTACATTTCGGTCCCTGGGTCATGTGAGTTGGCCCACAGGCAGCAGGGATATGACCATTCCAAAGTGACAACTACATTGCAATGGTTTTTTCACTTTTAGTGGGATGGGTGGAATCTTAGTGAAATTGAATGATATTTGGCATTGTTTGGTCATACAAACAAAGGTACACATATAAACATTATGTCTGAGTTTGAAAAAGTTCACACACATTGCCACAATGGTCATGTGACTGTCATTTATGGCTTTGAGTTACACCATTCTTATTGAGCTTGGTATTGGTCATCTACTCTTTCCATGACCTTGGATATTTGGTTGTAATGTCTTAATTATGTTTGTATTCCATATATATGAGTATTCGTGCCTACTGAAATATGCAGATTGCCACTTGTTCATGATTTAGCCTATTAGTGTCTGCCATGTCAGCTAATTGATTATTATATAACATATGACAAGTTGGACATTATATGGACCTCAATATATGTTTTATACTTCCATCAGACTGAAATCAATTGATTAGAAGAAGATGGCAAGCAATGCATATGGAAAAACCACAACAAATGCTTGACAATAGATGAAGCTCAATATAGACCAATAGCTTGATGGTATTTCTGAATTGCTATAGGATTCTTTGAAGGCATTCTATGACCATGAAAGATTATATATAATTGTAAGATCCAATTGGTAGTATTTGCAAGCATGCTACACATGTGCACAGTGTGTTATATAATGATCAAATACCTGACATGGCAAATGCTAATAGGCTAAATCATGAACAAGTGGCAATCTGCATATTTCAGTAGGCAAGAATGCTCATATATATGGAATACAAACATAATTAAGACATTACAACCAATATCCAAGGTCATGGAAAGAGTAGATGACCAATACTAAGCTCAATAAGAATGGTGCGACTCAATGTCAAAATGCAGATCGGACTCCTGGCTGAAACTCCGGAAACTTGGAGTTCGCTCGGACGTGGGACTTGGCCTCAGCTTATGTGCTGTGCCCTTGTTGCAGTTCGGGTCCCAGAGGTTGGAAGAGGTCGGGTCGGAGTGTCGGAGCAAGGGGGTAGCTCGGATGATGGTCAAGACAAGTGAACAACGAGGAGGGAACAAACTTGGTCAGGGACAAGAGGAATTCATCCCAAACAGGCAGGAGGATGTCGAACATGATGAGGAGAGTATCAAGGTTGACAGGAGTCAGTCTAAGTTGACATGGGTGTGTCAAAGTTGATATTTGAACTAAAGTACAGGAGGGTAAACAAAGGGTATTTATACTAAAGGGAAAACTGTGGAAACGCAAGAGGAACAAGATTTCGGGGCAGTGTTCCGGAGCTATGAGAGTGCCGAGTGGTGGTAACACTGCCTCGGAGGAACCTAAGATCTGAAGATCCAAAAGGGGTTAATAAAGGTACAAGAATGTAGAGAAGATGAAAGGGGATATGTACTCGAAAGCTTGGAAACTCGGGCATATGTTAGTTCCGAGTGTACAGGATGTAAAGGGAATGATACAGGGCCGGAAT
>JBBPQQ010000493.1:0-11625 GCA_038092595.1 Boletus subdepauperatus
CCAATACGCCTAGTTGGTCGTTCCGATCCGTTGGGTGTTCGGTGAGTTGTGGGGTCGGGGCTGGGTTCTTGGGGCTCCATTGTGTTTGCCACAGGCTGTTGCGTAGTTGTCTCCGTAGTTTCTCTCGGGGTATACATTGGAGGGGCTTCGTCCACTGGCGGAGGACGGAGAGTTGCAGTTGCAACAGCCACGGCTATCCATTTCTCCCATGTCGCCCGAAGCTCTTGGGCGGTACTGTACCCATTCGGCCGCGAGTCACCTTCTTTGCTACTTGGATCCTCGTCACGCGGGCCATCCCGCTTATCGCTCAGGAACGATGGCCAACCAGGCATCGGTACGAACACAGGGAACACCATCGGTATTTGCGGCAGTGCAGCCCAAGGAACAGTGGGCATCTCGGGTAATTGAGGCAGCGGGAGCTGCGGTATGGTGGGTATGATACCTTGGGGAGCGGGAATTTGTGCGAGCGTCCGTTGGATCATAGCAACAAATGAAGCAGCCTGCTTCTCATCGGAAGTGTGATCGAGTTTCTGCGTTGTGATATCCTCAAATTTGTCCGGAGTTTGCGGAGGGTGCGATACCTGAGAGCTTTCCCCCTCAAGTTGTTCGTGGCTATCATGGCGTCGGTGTGGACGGCGACGAATGCCACGGGAGGTATGTTTCCGTTTGATCACGGCGGTCGTTGTGTCTTCATCACTTTCTACGTCTCCCAGGTGAGATTCGCCATCATCATCCTCAAGACTGGCTTGGGATAGGTCGCCTTCAGAAGTCAGATGGTCAATGATTCCCTCAAAGAAATCAGACGCTGCAATGTCTTGAGGTGTCTTCCCGAGAGCGTTGACAATCTCCAAGTCCGCGCCAGCGACTACGAGGAGTCGAGCACACTCCTTTGACTGGACCAAAACTGCAAAATGTAGAGCAGTGTATCCATTGCGGTCACGAGCATCCAGGTCGATACCGTGCGCGATGAGGAACTCGGTCAGAGAAGTGAATTTTAAGAGTACCGCCAGGTGGAGTAAGGTCTGCCCGCTCGACGTGGTGTGAGACACGGCAGCTGCGGGAGGTATGCCAGAATGCTCCTCAACGGAGACATCAACGAGCGACAGGAATTTCATGACAGCAGTCTCATAGTCATGCCTCTCTCCAAGGCGTAAGAATAAGAGAGGCCGGATATCATGGAAAGACGGCGAAGCGACTTGCATTATATCGTCGGGGACAGAGTTGGACCCGGAAGGTGAGTCCTCGGTACCTGCAGACCCAACTATGCGCAATGCAATATTCTTTGCGTCCTCGATCTTCCCCGTCATCTTGAGACCAACCACCTGAAGAGCAAGCTCCATTCTAGAATGGAGGTTATAAAACGTTTCGAGAAGACCTCTTAGCTCACTTACAAAGCGCGATCCGATTCATCTGTATAAGTGAAAAGAGAAGGAAGTGTGGAGTTCTTGGTCTCGTCAAGACCTTCGAACCATACCGCAACAACACCAGGAGCAGACCGGGGAGGTAGGACGCAAAGGAGAGTGTTATCACTCCATCTCTGAGTCGAACTAGCAACGACATCACCAAATACGCAGTTAAACTGAATTGCCGGGTGAAAGTTTTCGCCAAGAACGGTGACTTCTATGCCGCCATGAGTTGGACCGGACGAAGGGATAAGGCGATGTATTTTGGGCAAGGGTAGTGATGCGACTGGTGGCGGGGAACTTGGATTAAAGAAAAGAAAGGGCATGGGTTGGGGGGGAACGAGCGTAGCAAGAAGCTGTGAAGGTTGTGCTACTTGGGGAGTATTAGAGGAAAATATGTCGGAGGGTGAAGGAAATTGGGATGTTGTAACAGTGGAGATGCCATTCGGAGGACCGAAAATAGCAGTGCCTGAAACACCGTTGGGAAGAGAGGTAGAAATGGGTTCGCTCGAGTTGAACGCGGATGGGGAGTCTCCGTCCGTTACGAATGTTACTGAAGGCTGAGGAGCTGGCACAGGATTTGAGGATTGTGGTAGCTGTGATGGAGTTGGCGAACGTGTGTTGGGCCCTGTAGAGGGGTGCATAGAAGGGGAGTTGACAGAAGAACTCAGACTAGTGACGCTACCCTCCCTAGAGAACTTGGACTGCTTGCTGCGACCAGACATGTCATAAGGTTTAGAACGCGTCTTCGGTTGACCCCTGCCATTTCGAGATGGATGTTTCAAGCGAGGTGTGTTGTCCGTGGGTGGCGCAGCGGGGGGCAAGCTGGACCAGTCAACCTGTGTCTCTACGGCAGGGGTGGATGGGACGACTCCCGACTTGACTGTTGATTTGTGATCATCAGTAATCATGATCGGGGGTGTCATACCCTTGCCAACCAGGCGGCCGTTGTGGTCCATCATTGTGAAGTGAATATTAAACCCAAGCTTCTCTCGGTGATGCCTGCAATAACAAGTGATTCGAACGGGAAGCACGGCAGACCCGGCAGAAAAATCAAGCACGTCAGAGCAATTAAATTGAATGATGCTCGTCGTGTCTTCCTTGATGCTTCTTGAGCGGTCGCAGCCATCTTCGGGAGCGTCCGAATCTGAACGAGCTGGCCGTATACGAGCTGCGAGTTTGCGAGCTACACGCTTTGCCTTGACAACAGACATGTAAGGAATGCGTAAGTGGGAATCTGGAGGCATACCTCTCTGTTCCTGCAACTTCCACAGCTGACAACATGGTTATGTGGAAGTGAAGCACACGTTACGGTCGCAGTAAGGTGAAGGATGTCCGGAGGCACGGGATCTTGCTGCGTGTTAGTGCTAGAGCAGGAATTACTGAAAGGGAATATTCACCTATTTTTCCTTCTCTTCGGGTGCGCCTCTTGGTAGAGGTTCCGGGTGGGAGTTTGAGCCATTTCCAAGAACCAACTCTATCGTACTGATTTTGTTCCCCGGCAGAGGTGCTTGCATGCGCGAGGTCGACAGTAACGCGGACCTGCGTCTCGACACGCGACTTTGCACCGCTCTCGGGGATGTTGGGTGTTAAGATGGCAAGACTGATGGCAAGGAGGTGATAAGACGGTGAAATGAGATATGGATAATAACGTACTTGTAGCACGACTCTCTCGCGGGATGAACAACCCTGCGAGGAATAGATGCTGGGTCGCGCTTGCACGTCCGCATGGCAGGAGGCGGCACGATTGGGGTGGAGTGCATTTGCGAGAGAGGTGGTATGGAGAGACCGGAATCGTGGATGGACCGTCGAAGTGACGCCCGAAGGGGTTCCAATGAGGCAAACTCTGGCTGGGTGGCGTCTGAGGGCGAGCGTATGTTCGGGGGCGAGTTTTCCACGCCAGAGCATGCGGAGCTGCAGGGGGACAGGTGAGACATGAGCTGGAGGAATGGAAACACATGGATGTGCATACTCGTCATAAGCGTGTTCCTGGATGATATCGTCGAGCTTGAGCATGCGTTCGTCGTCCGGCTTCTGGAATGGGTCGCCGTCCCAGACTGCGATAGCGGACACGTCCTTTGCAATATACCAGGCAGGGGGTTCATTGTGAATGGCTACATTGTGGGGGACATCGGACGTTTCTGGGGTTTCTGGGGACGATGAACGAGAGCCCATGGTTTCTGCGGTCGTCGTCGACATCGGCGGCGAGGGCGAGCACGAACGATGAGCTCAGCGACGGACGTGACGAAGAGCTGGTGGCGGTGAGGAATGCTGCACCAGGACGGACCCCAGTCACCCAGGGGCGCTGCTTACGTGATATTTTCGCATCCCTTGTCCCCGTTTCTCCGAGTGTTGACACTTCACCATGAAGCGCGGCGCGGAGAGACAGCTCACAAAGGACGGCCCCGACGACGAGGACATCGAGGTGTGCACTGTCCATCGCCATCCTATTCCTCGGCTCACGTAGACAAGGAAATACATGACCCTCAGGACTTTCAAAAGGCGGACGAGTCCACCCTAGCCAGGAGACCGTATGCCATTCCGACGCCCTTCATTGTAGCAGCTAACCGTGTTTCAGAATACGCGCCTTGCCCAAGCGCGCCTTGGCTGCTTCAAGGCCACCGTCTCTCAATGGATTGCCACCAGTTCTGAATCCGGCTCCCGTTATAGAGCAAGTTGAAGTCGTGAGTGAGACGCGTATTCCTTGACCACCACTCCTCATATTCCAACCAGGAGGCTATTTCTCAACAAAAGTTTGGGGGGTTCGTCGGGTTTGGAGCAGGAACGTCCGCGTCCAATCCGTTCTCCTTCACTGCCCAGCCACCAGCTGTGTTTGCCCCCTCCTCCTTAGCATTCGACACCACAGTCAAGTCCGCACAACCAGCCCCCACCTCCGTGTCTCCATTTTTGGGTGCACCCAAACGAGTCCCCTCGGACTCCGGTGCCTCCCTACCAAAACCCGCAGCGCCTCCCCCTGCAGAAGAGATAGACATCGTTGCGTTCAAGTATTTCAAGTCTCTCCGGGGTCTAAATGTTTCCTTCATTTCTGCAATATCGACCGCAGTCGAGAAAGATCCCTTCTTTGACGTCGCCAACTTGGTAGAGTCCTACAAGAACCTGCGGACTACAATTCAATCAGAGTTTGACGATTCCTCACAGCCGTCCACAGTCCGCGGTCCTGTTACCGCCAACTCTGCCCCCATTTTCGGTGTCAGGGCGCCGCCAGAGAAGACCGCTTCGCTGTTCACCATGCCAAAACCACCTATAGGGTCTGCTGACGCGTCTCCCAAATTTCCCTCGGCCAACGACAGTGGCACAAAGACTGGTGATTTCACATTCCAGCCATTCGTACCACCCTCGGGTTCTGCGCCTACGCAATCGCCCTTCGGCTTCACCCCCAAGCCGAGTGAATCATCCGCATCTTCATCTACCACTCTACCCGAACCTCCAAAATCTGCCTTCGCATTTGCTTCTTCGAATGCGCCTGCTGCAACGTCGAACCCCCCGCCCACTTCAAGCATTTCATTCGCTGCTCCCTTGGAAACTGGGGCTTCATCCGCTGGTTCATCACGACCAACTTCGACTGCACCTAGCCTTGGTTCCGGCAGCGCGCCGAATTTCTTTGCCATCGCCAAGCCTACGAGCCCATTCGGTACCTCTGATGCAGCACCTAAACCAACCTCAGTATTCGGCAGTTCGATGTTTGGCAACAGTAGTACCGAGTCCAGTAAACTATCGCCGTTCAACCCACCTCCCTCTGATCCAGATAGCAAGGATTCCAAGGCTACCACCACCCTCTTTGGCAATACAACGGCGACATCTTCCTCAACATCGGCAAGCGTCTTTCAGTCGTCTTCTAACAAACCTGTCAGTTTCTTTGGTAGTGCTTCCCCGCCTAAGACTGGCGCGTTCGCGTTTGGAAAACCAGCTGGAAGTATCGGGAACCCCGTAGGCTTCGGATTCGGCAGTTCGTCACCTGGCGCGGGCGACACTACAATACCAGGATCGTCAAGTCTAGGATTTAGCTTTGGGGCACCATCGGCGAAACCAAGCGAAAGTTTGTTCTCTCCGCCTATGACTGACAAGTCGTCCGAGTCGACACCACAGCCCGATGCTGAAGGCAGCCAGGAAGGTGGAGAGGAAGAAACGGCGAAGCTGCTGCCTTCACATACCCACGATGAGGAAGGCGAGGGTGAAGAAGACGAGGAGACGGCGCACGTTGTGAAGTGCAAGGTCTATCGTCTATTCAAATCAGAGGATAAGAGCGAGTGGAAGGACCTTGGAGTCGGTTCGTCTTCCCCGCTCTGGCCCGAATCAGCCTTGATGTATAGACCTTCGCCGACAGGGATGATCCGGTTGAAAAAACACAAGGAAACCAACGTCCGACGCGTTCTAATGCGGAATAGCAACACAGGCAGAATCCTTGTTGTCAGTATACGGTGTTCGTCCCGATCTCTCTTTCTTATCGTCTTCACGACAGAACTTCCGGATACATGGGAGCCTGAAGCCTTCGTTGACAAAGACTGCAGTCTCGTTCGTCGGATATGAAAACAGCACACCAGTATCCTTCAGTGTCCGAACTAAAACTGAAGAGCAAGCAAAGGATCTGAAACAAGCGTTGGAGCGAGAAATCACTTCCGCCCAGGCAGCAGAGTAACTTTCGGTTTGTTCTGCTCCGTCCGGACTCGTTTTTGTCATTTCGCATAGCATTACACCCATCGCTATATCCTGCCTTGCTATCCATATTAACCATGATCACCAACACAGGAGCTCCTGAGCGCCTATTTGACGTTGAAATGACTTTGGGCATTATGCCATATCGAATTGAGAACGAAAGCCTCGCTGAGAAGGAGTTCGATTTCATGATCTCCCCAATCTTGGGTTGGAGGGGATTGCAGAAACATGATTATGCCCTATACCATAGGAGTAGTGGGACTGAGCAAGGCACGCGCGAGAGGCACTTTTGAAACTTGCCTGGAAATCCATTTGTCGAAGTTTCGCGCTCCACTTGACAAGAAAAGCAGAACAAACGTAAAGGTGGAATTGGGAAAATGCGTCAGCCCCCTCCGCCTAGTGAAAATCATTGGTCGGCAAGCCATGACAAGGGAAAAGGCTACTAACCAGGTAAGTATCCCACATGCGTATCGTATTTTGCACGCTGATCTCTCGCATGAGCAGACAATTCATCCAACGGAATGCGAATTGCATAAACTCGACGTTTTGAGACTCGAGGTGTGTGTGGAGTGGTGCTGAGATTTATGAACTTCGTTAATACGTAGAATGCTGCCCAGGGGGAGGCTGAACGAACCATCGATACGCGCCACGAGCTCAGACATGCGTTTTACGCTGCGGTGAATGCCTGGCTGGGCAGATATGTAGTTGTCTTGTATACCGTCCAAAAGTCGGGAGAGACACCAGAATGAATCAGCTTCGACGGCGTTTAGGATATTCTCTGGGAGGAGGGAGGTATCAAACTGTTCCGGATCCGAATCTATTTGGAATGGGTAAGCATCAAAGAACACAATAAACGTTGCGGACAATCGCGAACTTGCCGATGTATGCTGAAATGAAAACTTGAAAGAAGGGGGTTACGAGATCGTTTATCCCTTGAACATAACCGCTCGCCGGATGGCGTATGGCCCAAACGTAGAGTATTCGCTCGAGACTCTACTTGCAGGGATGTCAGAAAAAGCATGGCAAACAGGCGAAGACCGCGTACACGCTGCGTGGACGCCTGCATCCAAAGACGCACGCCAGGTCGCGTCCGTGGAACGTCTATCTCAATCTGGTGCCAGATTTGCTGATCGACGCCTTGGCGGTCTCGAGCAAAGGCGAGCTCGACCAACGAGAGATATTCTCCTCGTTTGCGAGCGAGCGTGGTTGCACGCAAGTTTGAAGGTAGAGGTATATATCCCTTGGGGAACATCTCAACCGAGTGATGCTCAGGAAGGAGGTGCAACGTACGAGAAGTATCGGCCAAACGACCGGTCTGAGGTCACTCGGTGTCCCAGACCATGCAAGCTTCCGGAGATCAGCTAAATGAATATCGTCGGATGGTGCATCGAGTATTGGCACCGACCACTTACAGATGTTCAGGTCCTCCTTGCTCAAGCAATCGACAAATTTCAAACGCCGGTTACTCCGAATGGACGATTCCCGAGAATGTTTCCCCGTGTCACCTGCACGGCGGGATACTCCGTCACTGGAGCTGAGGGATGGCTGAGGTGAAGATGGTCGAGGGGTCGGCGAATGCAAGAGCCTGCGAAATGGATCTGTTCGTTTACTCAGAAGAGTATGGCAACGGCGAAGAATCGTCTATACCGTTCATTATCTCTTCAGCGTCAGGTTTAATTGAGCCTCGCTCTCGTCCGATTTTGTTCGTAGTTCCAGATTCGACAATCTCTGGATCAAAGTCACCCACGACCATGTCGCCATCGACGTCGGCATCTCTGTGGATGTCAGAATACTTGGAAGCTGTCCCGTCCGTGCTATTTTTCGGGATGCTCGATTTTCTGACCATGGTCCACCCGCCTTTGGCCGAAGCTGGTTGACCCGAGTCGGACTTGGGAGGATACGAACTTGGGCTTGGGGGGTTGAGATGGGTGTAAGATTGAGCGAGGGTAGACGAGGAGGAGTTGGTAGGCGCCTTTGGAACAGGCTTGGGTGCCGTCCCAAACGAGGGTTGTCGCCTCGGCTGGGTATTCGACGAACGTCTCCACGAGTGGGCTATCGTGGAGTGACGTGGAGATTCCGAGTCCGACGCGCTGTCCCAGACATCGTCCTCGGCCCAGTCCGTGCTCGAGTTGGCGTTGAACGAGGCGTGTATTCCAATGTGGGGGCGCGTTGGGGGAGGCCTCGCCGCCATCGTGCTCGACGGCGAGCAGCACTGCTCTGACGTCCCCTCCCGATCACATCACCCGTGGGAAGACTTGTCTTCTTTCAGACATACGCAGTTTGACGCGTCGCGTCCATGTTCAGTCCAAACCGCCAGCGAGATGGAGGGCACTGATCCCAAAGGCAGATGCAACTATTGCAACGTGTACGCAGGAAGAGACAAGGTCAAGACTTGTGGTCGCTGCCGGTTGGTCGCTCAATTCGCCAGAAGCACTTCGGACCTCTGCTTACTTGCTGCACTCCAAGCTTGGTGCGATACTGCTCCAAAGAATGCCAGGTGGCTGCGTGGAGGACCCACAAACAGAGGTGCACTTCTACCCTCCGAGAAAGCCTTGCCAAAGACCCAGAGGCCAATGCACTCAACACAGCGCTCTCGAAATGGATCAATAATTGGAGGTTCGAGCTCCATAACTGGGCGGTTTGGGCCATGGATCTAGCGAATAATCCCCAGGATCGTCTGGCTACCCACTGGTGATGACAACTTGTTTCTCGACTGATCAGTTCTAATCCAAAATCCAGCTTGGTGATCGAGCTGGAGCGCCGTCCCAAACCCAAAAACCAGTCCCTTTACTTCAAGGTAGTACAGGATTCTGATTAATACCGAATCCTAGCGTTGTCCTAAATGATCTGCAGATGCACGGCGGTGATATCATGACACGCGAACGCTTCCTTGCTCGCCTGCGCGCCCTTGATGAACTCAACGATGAAATCGTTGCGAGTGTAAACGAGCGACGTAACAACGACACAGCCCAGATCATAGTGGTTTGCGAAGATTTAGTCCGATTCTTGTGGTTTTCCATCCGCGATGGTGGGGCCTCGTTAAGACAGCGAGATCCGGCGTTTTCTCGAGCGCTTTCACAAGACTGGGAGCGTGACTTGATCGAAGCGATTAATACCGGCCAACGTGAGTACAAACCAGTCAGCCCAGTCGAGTACATGTCTTACGCCGTCTGATCCGTGTAGCGGCATCTTCAAGTGTGCATAGCTTCAGAGCTAGGTCGAAAGTTACTCCTTCACCTACGTGACTTTACGATGCTGTTTCCGTCACTGGACGCACACAAGGTTCGGAAATTCGATATACATATATTTCGACATTATCCGTGTCATCATATATAGGACAGATGGATACAACGCATAGCATAGATTGCGCACGCTCAAATGGCGCTGGTTCGCCTCAAGAAATCCTCCTCTGACCAACCGTAGTAGTCCTTTAATCTCCTTCGAATCCTCACCAAGTGGTGGGCATGTAGTGTCGAATCGGGGTGTGCTGTGGATTTTCACAAATGTCAACTGATGGAATTACTCAAAATACAAAGAGGAGCGCACGCTTATGAATGGTGATAGACTGCAAGACGCTCCATGTTATCAACCCGATGACTTGGGAATTAGTAAAACTCACCTTGTCCCTTTGGTCCGGCGGGTCGAAGCGAACAGACGAACCTGCGGTACTAGGATCATACCTGAATCCCATCTCCCGCATAACCTGGAATAACATTGATCATGGGACTCGGGAAACTGTTGTAAGGCTCACCTTCACGAAATTATCCCACTTCAACGTCCCAACCTTCTCGTCCGCGTTTGTATGCAACAGTTGCTGCATGTATCCAGCCGTTTTTTTACCCAGTTTGGTAAACCACGAGGACTTCTTATTGAGAGTTGGATCATCTTCATCCTCTTTCTTAGTCTTGTCCTTTGAGCCGAGCTTCGAGAGGAATCCCCTTTTATCTGAAAAGAGGGATGCATGGTTTGGACGGGATTTGACCTTCTCTTTCGATGCACCCAGCTCCTGTAGGTAAGAATGAGTGGACTGCGCGACGGTGGGCTCAATAGGTAGCGAGGATGTCGACATGTGTGCCGCCGAATTGAGCGAGGCATTAGATGCGGCAATTGTGTTTGAAGGTGCTTTAGCAGGAGTTTCGGCAATCGTACTTGAAGGGGGGCTCTTTGGTGGGGTCGAGATAGCGGGCACAGAGTCCTCGTGAACTGTAGGCAGCTCGTTGGTCGCTTTCTTCTTCTTCTTCTTTGGCTTCTTCTTCTTCTTTTTGCCTGCTGTGGAGGGAGCATCCTCCTCGTCCTCTGCGTCCTCAACGGTTGCGCGATAGTCTTTTGGTTCATCAGGGGCGGAAGCTAAGACAGATGTTAAGGAGGCCGAGACCACTTCAACATTTTCTACATACCAGCTTGGCGTTCCTTGCTTGGCGCGGGTTGTGTATGGGGAGTTTTACTGCCAGAAACGTCGGAAGTCTTGGGACGCGGCGCGGAAGCAGCGGCGTGCTTAGCCGAAGTTTTGGCAGTCTGGCCCTTCTTCCCGAAGAGGCTCTTTCGTGGCTCAGTACGTGCGGTCGAGCTAAGCTTCGGATCGGAGGAAAACATGCGCCCTGTAGAAATATTAGTGCATGTAGCTCTGGGACATGCCGTATGGTCATCTCGCCTCTCAATGATCCAAGGAGTTTCAGAAAGGGATTTCCCTTCCTTTCCTCTGCTAGTGCATCGAACTCGGGGACGGTTGTTTTAGGATCGAAGAACTCGGGTATTGCCATCGCGGTGTCCATCGCCTCCCTCAACATGGTCCGATAGAGTTCCTCGTCTTCCGAATCATAGTCAGTCTCGTCATCGTCATCGCTTTCTTCCTCTTCGTCGTTCTCGGACACAAATATGTCGTCGTCATCCTCACCAGAACTGTCTGATACAGACTGGAGCTCAGGCATGGAACCGTCGCTGTCGTCATCATCCGCGCGCCCGTCCGTGATTGCAAGGAGCTTCTTTGGTTTCTTGTTCCCACCAGGTCTTTTTTGTCTGGTGACCTTTAGACGAGGCATTGAGGGTTGCTCGTCGTCGTCGTCGTCAGAGTAGGTGCGAAGGCTGGGCATGTAGAAGGAGCTCCATTGAGGAGTACGTTGAAGCGCTTCGTCCAACCGCCAAAGCGAATCAATAGACAAACCCGAGGTTGTTTTGTAGTTCTAATGGAGGATCAGAATAAGGGGTTGGGGCAAATCTCGGCAACATACGAGATTAATAAATTTCCACATGTTATCGAGCACGAAGGAGTCCTTGGTTCTTTCCAAAGGGTTGATGAGGTCCTTGAAGTTGGCACATGATCCGGATGCCTGATTGGAGTAAATCTGAGCATCGAGCCACCTTTCGTATTGCTCTGGCATCTGGCGTGGAAGGGTTCTGAGTTTCTCGCCTTGAGGGCCTAAGAGAGGGCTCTCCAGGAGATCTTGTAGTTCCAATGAAACCTGCGTAAAGGTTGGTCTACTCTCTGCCCGAGAGACCCTTGTAAATAGAGACTTACAGAAAGGTCGCCGACAGCATCCCACATTGACTG
>JBBPQQ010000494.1:0-11624 GCA_038092595.1 Boletus subdepauperatus
GAAATAGAACGGGTTAGACTTAGTATTGTTACGATCGCTTCTTTCCCTTCCCCTGTGTACTTTCATCATTCCACTTTTACCTTGTCCTTGTTGCTCCCTTACTATTTCCTCGGACATCTATCTCCACTGATCAGTTCTCCCGTGCCAATTACGTAGTTCCTCATACTCATCATTTCCATCATATTCTCTCTCATTCTATGATGACGTGTCCCTTCAATTAGGGCAGGTGTTACTTGGTCCATGTGTACTTTCCTCTTCCTATATACATAAACCATTGTGTCTCCTGTAATCTTTCCTTAACTTTGACCTACTCAATCACCTCTCAAATATACCAAGGTCTTAGCTTCTTGATCTCAGATCACTCTTAGTCTTCGTTGTACTATTGAGTCGACGCTCCTCTGAAACCTTAGAATCCACGATGTTCGTCTTGATGTCAGAACCCCCTAAAGGACAATCCTTAGGGTGAACTCAGTTCAATCAAGTCTACGCTTGTCCTTACCCAGGCCAAGTGTAACAAGTGTCTTATATAATTCTCAATACTCCTCCTCAGGATTATGATGAATAGGAAATCATACAAAGGCCTCTGTGAGTGTCTTTGAACTTGACAGGAGATAGATTCTTGGTAAAGATGTCAGCAATCTGTTCTCCAGTTGAAATATAAAAGAGATCGATTTTATCTCCTTTTTCTATGGATTTACGAATATAGTGATAGCATATTCCAATGTGTTTAGAATGCTGTTCCTGGGCAGGATTAGTGGCTAGAAAGATCACTCCCTGGTTATTGCAGTAAAGTGGAACTTTGGAATAGAGAAGTGGATCTCGCCTAGGAGTGATTTGATCCAAGAAATCTGTCGAGTTGTATCAGACATTGCCATATATTCAGCTTTTGTGGATGATAAAGCTACAGTCTTCTGTTTTCTGGTCTACCATGAAACAGGAGAGTTAGTGAGGAATAAGACATATCCAGTAATGGATTTCCAATCATCTGGATTAGCTGCCCAATCACTATTGGTATATCCTAAGAAACTGTCAAGACCGGTTCAACTCTGAGGGGGAACTCCGAAAGCCGGAGTTACTTAACAATGTTCAGGACTTGGCTTCACTGTGTGTGGTGTGCCCTTGTCTCAATAGTCCTCGGTGTCCCGAAATTGGTCAGCAGGTTGGGCAAGGTCGGAGGTGCTCAGCTTAGTTGTAAGGCTAACCAGCAAGAGATCAAGACGAACAGATTGTCAAGAAGGGGGATAAAGGGAAGGAGGGAATCTTAGTTGATTATTTGTCTGAAGTCTACTAAGCGACTCAGGTACACTTTATATATGGTATTGAGGGAGAGGAATACCAAAGGAACCTATAAACGTCAAACTGGGGCTATCCTGGATCTCAGCTCAGTGACAGGACTGCCCTTAGCTGTGGCAGTGTCTTGGAACAAGGGTAACTAAAGAGAATGGAAGACCTATTCTCTAGAGGAACAACAGTAGGAAGTGACGTTAATGAGAGAGCTCACTAACCAAGTATCTTGTTGTGGTGAGAAGCTTGAGTTCATTTCACAGAGGAGATGATAGTGGAACGAGATGAAGATTGAAGGAGGGCTAATCCACTCCTTTATAGTGTCTAAGTACTGTTTGTACGTATTGACACAAACTCTAATATTATGTCATATGACTATGATAAGAGATAAGAGGGAGTTTCACTATAGGCTCCCTAGAATAGTTTATCTATGATGTCATAGATAAGGTGATAAGAACCTAGACCATAATGTCGTCATATTACATAAGACGTCTAGACCCTGCTGTAATGGAAGAGCAGAAATAGAATGGGTTAGACTTAGCGTCTTATATAATTCTCAATAGTAACTATGGAATTACTTCATATGGGGTTAAGGAAGGTACGAGAATGGAAGGGAGTATTAAAAGTGTTAGATACTTGGAGGTGACACAATGAGCTCAGGTTTGACCAGGCCGAGTCAGAGTACTCGGGAGATGCAGTAATACTTGGAGGAGCTCAGTCACGCTTGGTCGAGCTCGGAATACGTAAGTGAAAGTTTGGGATATGACAGAAACTGTCATGGTTTGCACCATCATAACATAGAGCGAAGATCTTGGTTGATCCAAGATATTGTATGATGTATAGTGCCCAACTAAGGTGTTCTTGTAAAGGATTAGCACAGAATTGTGACATGCAAATGACTGCATGGGCAATATCTGGTCGAGTTCCAAGCATAATGTAGAGTGGTGATCCAATTACCGATTGGTATTGGGAACAGATCTCTGAGGTTGCCTCAGTATTGGAGATCTTTGGGTTATAACCAGTCGGAAGTGGAGTCCGAGCTGATTTAGCGTTTTGCATTCCAAATCATTTTAGGACTTTTTCCACATAAACACATTGGTCAAGGGTTAATGTCTGTTTCTTTTGATCACAGGTTACATATGTGCATGCCTAGGTATTCCTTGGCTTTGCCTAGATCTATAGATTCCCATACCTTCATGAATTTCCCTTTTTCTCCTTTCATGAGTTTTGGATTTGATCCCATGAAGAGTACATCATTGACATAGACAATGACTAGAGTTATGTCAGTTTCATCAAATTTGAAATACACACTGGCATCCGATCATGTATGGGTAAACCCTAAACCAAGAAGAGACTTGTGGACTTTATTCCATTGAAGTGCCGATTGCTGTAGTCCATAAAGACTTTTCAGCAATCGACAAACCTTTCTCTCTTGACCCTTTTTGATGTAACCTTCTGGTTGATCCATGTATATCTCTTCATCCAACTTGCCATATAGGTATGTGGTTTTGACATTGAGTGACTTGATATCCCAATCCTCAAGCGCAGCTAGTGCAAGTAGAATATGTGTGGTTTCAAACTGTGCAATGGGTGAGAAGGTTTCCTTGAAATCAATTCCATAGACTTGAGTAAAGCCCTTGGCTACCAAGCATGCTTTTTTGTGTCCGTCAGACTTTGGAACAAAAACCCATTGACATGATACGGGTTTATGACCTGGAGGTAAATCAACCAGTTTCCAAACCTTTCGATCAGCAAGTGACTTCATTTTATCATCACAAGCCTAATCCAACCTTCTTGATCCTCTGTTGGCATCTTTTTAATATCATAGTAGAATTTTGGTATTTCTGAAGATTCTATAGCGTGAGCCAATAATTCAGAAATGAATGAAGAGGATAACTCAACTTTCTCAGCCATGTGATTAGGCTCCTCCTTGCTTGAACTTCCCGGCATGGGAATGTCTTTATCTTCAGATCTGGGATCTGTAGATTGTGATGGAATAGGATCCGGTTGTTCCCGGTATTCTTGCCTAAGTATCTTGTGTGTGAAATCTTGTTCTGTCCTAATCTGTTGTTTGATTTGGGTTGGTGTCCCATTCCCATATATTGAATCCTTTTGAATGACCGGTTTAATGGTTCTGACAGGATGAACTTGAGGTTCCATTGGAGCTCTAGGATGATCCTTTTGATAGCTCGTAGATGGATTAGTATGTTTAGGTGGTTGAGGAAAATTAGGTCGAGGTGGGATTGAGGGTCGAGGTGGTACAGGAGCAGGAGGATTCTGTTAATTCTCTCCTGTTGATTTGCTACCTGTTTGTTTGGATGGTCTGGGTGGACCATATAAATCATCATCACTACTCTCAGCATCTGAATCCGGTAAACCTGGATCAGGTCTTCGAGGTGGATGAAGATCTGGTTGATTTTGATCAAGAGGTTGAAGACCGTTATCTCCTCCTTGATTCGTATCCTTTTGGTTGTTAGTTTTTGGAGATTGATTTTTGGGAGGTGGTTTGTCAGGTTGTTTCTCTCTAGGGCAATTTGGGAATTCAAATTCATTGAATGTGGCAGTTGAAGAAATAACAATTGTTTTTCTAATTCAAGACCAGAAGTGATATCCCTTTGTTCCAGGTTCATAGCCAATGAAGATCATATCTTCAGACTTTGGAGCGAGTTTATTGGGTCGCTTGTCTTTGGGTATGAAAACATACACCTGACAACCAAAAGTCCTGAAATAAGAAAGATCTGGTTTCATACCATTCCATAACTGTATTGGAGTAAACCAATTATGATGACATATTGGTTGTCTGTTATAAATATGGAGGCTGGTTTCAACTGCATCCTGTCAAAAGAATGGTGGTAAATATGCATGTTGTCGCATTGCTTCAGATTTCTCTAAAAGCATACAATTAAAATGTTCAGCTCTACCTTTTTGTTGAGGTGTATGTGGGACTGTCATCTGATGTTCAACACCATTTTCGGAAAGGAAGTTCCATAGGTCAGAACTTATGTATTCCCCTTCACAGTCCGAACATAGTTTTAACAGTTTGTATCCACAGGCTTTCTCAGCCCAGACAAACCAATTGTGGAAAGCAGTTGCTGCATCCAACTTATGTTTCAGGCAGACAATACTGCTGTAGCCTGAAAAATTGTCCAAAAAGGTCATCATCCAAATATGTTTAGTGTGAGATTGCACCAGGAATTCACAAAGATCAGTATGAACCAATCCGAGTAGTTGGTCCCCCCTGGTAGTAGAGGGTGGGAATGGTTGTTCGGTGACTTTGCCAAGAGAACATCCATGACAAGGTCATAGACTGGGTGGGACATCAAGTTTTGGTATATCAGAAACATAATAGAAAGCGTGATGTAGGGCATTGCGAGAGCAATGACCCATTCGTTCATGCCACAAGAGATAATCAGAATCCCGTTGAATGCTGGAAGCTTTACTGTCTGGTTGCATTGGTGACCATGAAAACCAGTGTAAAGTATCTGATGAGTTCAGCTGTGCAGCTGTAATCACCAGATTGCCAGTTTTGTCCCAGATTTGAGTCTTATCTTCAATTGTACACGTAAAACCCTGTTTAGTAAGGGCAGTGATGGAAAGGAGACAATGCGATACATGGGGTGCATAATAAACTCTGGTAAGCACGAGAGTTTTATTGCATTCCCCATTATTGTGTTTGAGTAGAACAGTTCCTGGTCCATATGTATATAGGCATAATTTCACTGTTAGCAATTTTAAAATTACTTTTGCAATCTTCTTTTGAAACAAAATCATCAAGGTATGGTGACAGGTGGTCAGTACATCTGGAGTCCACCATCCATCTATTCTTGTGTTTAGTTGGGTCAGTCACCATATAGCAAGAAGAATATCCATTTTCACTATCAAAGTACGTTTTGTCTATATAGCTGGTTTCATCATCAAATGGTACATTGGAATTCCATGATACAATTCCAGATGCCAGGCCACATTTCCACATTCCATCAGCATTTCAATCAAAATTCCCATAAAAACTTTCACCATGTTTGTCTACCTTGGATCATTGTGTATGTCCTTTCTTGGTAGATCAATTTAAAAGGACATTCTGCAAAAAGACATGTTGGGTTGTGCCATAAAGGTGCTTTCCATTCCATCATCACTTTCACCCCAATCAAGTACTTCCTTGTCATTGATCCTTGTGGTCAACGATTCTCCTGGTTTGCCAAGGAAGAATGAGGAAATGGAAGGTAAACCTTCCAACTTGATAGTGACATCAGAATTGTTATCACCAATGTCTGGTTCGTTCAGAATCATGGCCTCATCAGCAACATGAGTTTCGTTGGCTTTTCCTTTTACCTTTACTGTGGCCTTTGCCTTTCTTTTTTTCCCCTCCAGAACTCTGGTTACCAGTGTTCTGTTGTGTCTTCTGTTGGTTCTGTTTATTCTGGTTTCCAGAATTTCCAGTACTTCCGGGTTTCCTGGTAAGTTTCCAACAGTTCTCTGTCTTGTGGGATGTCCCATGACAGATCTTACAATGCTCTGAGGAAGCATTTTTGATAATTTTGGCCTTGTTAGAAGAAATGTGGTTGGCTAAGGAAGTGCCTTGTTGTTGCGACTTGGCAAGGATCATAGGAATGATTTTGTCAGGAGTGAAATCAGCCATACCAATGGTGTGAATGGCTGTTGTGATGAGGTTGGAGTAGTTATCTTCAAGTCCAGTGCAAATTAACATGGCATGAAGGTTGTTTGTGAGGTCCAGTCCTGTGCCCTTAAGACAAGCCAACAGGTCGACGAGGTGAGCTACCTCAGCCGAAACATTTCCCCCCCTAAGCACCAGTTCACGATTTCCCTAATTAGATAAAATTGGCTGGTTGGGCCAGAGGTGGTGTAAAGTTTAGCAAGATTTGCCAAAGTAGTATGACAAAGAGAAGCAAATGTTGTACCATAGGTTTTTGTGACGCTGGTATGAAGGTCTTCCTTAATATAAAGTGAAATAACACCTAATGCCTGATAATCCAAGTTGAACCAGGTGTTTTTTGCTTTATCGTTACCAGTGGTAGGGTAAAGGGATGTTCTGTCCGCAATACGCCGTATGTACTTTGAGCGTCATAAAAAATGATTGGATAGATTCCAATCAAGTGTGGTAGTTGGAGGTGCCTTCGAGAATGAGAACTTTGCCAGCAAGACTACCAGATCCAGAGTCTTTGGAAGAAGACATGTTTCAAAATCTAAAGAAAGCCAAGAATAATAAGATCAGTAACTGCCAGGTTTGCACTGGTAGCCATAAAGGAACCAAAAGGAGTAATATGAGATGAAGGTGGGGCATAAGATGGAGATTCCTCATCGCTATCTGAGTCACTTTGTGTAGTAGATGTGTCAGTTTTATACTTGCTTGTTTTACTCTGGATACCAGATGTGTCATGGTATGTTGTAAAGACACCTTCCTTCTCAATATACTGTTTCATTTCGACAAATAAGAGTTCATCAAAAAAATGTGGGTTTGCAATGTAAACACTGTTTTGATTAAAACCTGGGAAAGTACATCTGAAGTAGGGAAGACAAATTTCATCAGTAGTGTAATTCAAATCATAAAAACTTTGAAACCAATGAAGGTGCAGTGCTGCAAGGGACAGCAGTATGTTGCACACATATTGACTTCCTAATGATGCTGGCAGGGGCCATTCTGCAGGTACACTTTTGGCAAGGAGGCAAGGGATGGTCTTGGTCAGGGTTTCCCATTCCCAAGATTTCTCCTTCCTCTCTTTCCTCTTGATTAACCCGTTTCTGAGATGGGCCAGCCACTGCAGATTTGGATGCTGCTGCCAAAAGGGCATCAAAGTCAGTGGTATGAATACAAGCAGCGTTTACTGTGTCTTTGAGCTGTTGCTCGAGTTCAACGATTGTCTCAATGAGAGGATCTTCAGCACACTGTTTCAAAATAGAAAGATAAGGGTCCATACATTTATGAAAAGTGGACCTCCACATCTGATCAATGCACTCATTCCACTCATGAGTGCAGGGAACATCTCATAAGGGATTGTACCATTGGCATTACTGCCATAGGTCCACATACTTATATGAGAACTCCAGAGAGTCCACATTAGGTACCAACATGGTTTCCATGTCGTCTAGCGCGTCAGCATGTGGGAAAGAGGAAAATAAACTCCATAATGTTGCTGTTCCCCTGAAAGAATCTTGTTGCCTTGACAATGAATAAAACAATCTTGTGAGTCCAAACCCAGAAAACAAAAACCATTTCCTTCTAACACCAAACACAATTCCTCTCCCTTGTAAGCATAGAGGAGGATGGCTCATCCATAAGGTCTCTCAGGAAGTCCAAGGTCCTCAGGATCTACAGCGTGCACAACTGCACACTGGCCTGTGTACTCAGGGTTGGTTACATTGTAGCGGGTGTTGTGGAAGATGTTCTACCACAGATCATGTCTCCGCTGCATGGGCTGCTGCCTGTCTTGGAGGATCCGATGATTGAACTCCAGACAGTTGATGTCATGCAAGCTGTGGATTCTGTTCATTTTGATGTGTTTGTCATAACCTTGTCAAAGGGTTAGTCCTTGCCTCAGAGCGGTTAACAGTATCAAGGTTTCCTCAAAGTGGTCCAGAACCAATTGGGTCATCTCGCATATCTCCGATTGAGATCTCAGGATATAAGGTGTGAGTGAGGACACTGTTAACTTCTGCATCAGAGATCCTATCCAGATATGCACATGTATGCACATAATCTGCCATTGGGTGTGTTACTGTCCCTTGAGGATGTGGCACCCAGCGACGAGTGCTTGGACCATTAGGTAAACCATATGGTCTAGCAACTCTTTTATCTCGGTTTAAATTCAGTTGTCTCCGATTAGGGAGCATGGCATGAATCTCCTCCACTAGAGGATATCATTCCGGATATGGAGGAGGAGTGCAAAGTACCTCATCCTCATCTGCAGTTGGTTGACCAATAGCAGGAGGATTTGGATCGAAGAGAATATCCCCAAGATATAGATCATGACAACTTACTCGGTAATCTAGAGGAAGTTCATTTGGATCAAATTGTCTACGATTAAGCGTAGTGGGAATCTGTCAGAGACAGGATTTCCTACTACTACTACTTAGCCTAATGTGAGAATGGGAAGGAAATCACTGATGGGGAAAGAGAGAATGAGATTGCCAGCTTCCAGAACTCCAAGAGTGGGGCTTTGTCACAGCAGGACTTCAGCTTCAGCATGTGTGCTGCACCGGAGTTTCAAGTCTAGTTGTTCCAAATTTACGTAGTTGTCTGGAACCTATCAGAGGGGAATGAAGGACCAATGCTCCAACAGGGTGACACCGAGTAAGTCCGAGGGAACTCTGAGGGTTCAGGGATGATAGGGGAGGTCAGTATTCAGTGTGCTCAGGGACAAGTCAGATAGACTTGGAGTGACTACCGAGCAGTGGTCTATGACCAGGGACGACGATGAGTATAGTTCTATTTGGAGTTCGAAGTCCAAGATCGACTTAGGGGGGACGGACGAGAAGGTTGAGTGAAGGAGTTGAGAGAACAAGTGGAATTAGAGGGCATGGGTATAAGAACAGTGATGTGATGATGAGGGGATGAGACGAGAACACGACGAGATATTTGAACTGAACTACTAGTGCTACAAAGTCTGGGTTTATATAGTATAATACAAAGGCAGTGTCTGAAGACAGAAAGCGGTGTGCTTGGGGGAGGTACTAGTCTGAGCTATGGCGAGGTACAAGATCCAGGGGAATGAATGGGGGGCAGTACCCAAGGATCCAAGTGGCGTAGACACTGGATCTCTAAGGGTGAGCCTAGTATGTGAGGTTAAGTGAGTGACAGGATAACAAGATGATTGAGTCTAAATGGGGTAGTCCAAATGAGGTCATACTTAGTCCAAGTGACCAAATGGTCCAAATGATCTGAGTGGTCCAAGGTGGGACTGAAGTTGGGGGATCAAGGGTAGTCCGAGTAGTCCAAGATGGGACCAAGGGTGATCTGAGTAGTCCGAGTGATCCGAGGTGGACTGAGGTACATAGTTTGAGGTCGGGCTTGGACTTGGTCGAATTCAGGGATATGACAGAATCACCTGGTAAGCCAAGGTGTGTAGTGTGTTAGTAGTTCATATCTGAATGCCAATATGATGACGATAAGTGTTTGTCATGTACTAAATAAAAACAATGTAAGATTGACCAATAAAGATCATGGCAAAGGACCTGGTATAGCCAGGATGCCCAAGCACTACTGACCCAATGATCACAAGAAGAGTCAAACACAAATAAAAAACCGCATTACTCAAAACCATCAAGATACTCAAGCCTGAGAAGATTGATGGCATCTTGTCTTATCACAAAGATATGACAATTCTGTTTGTATCATGAAGACCGCAAATAGTCTTTCAAATAGACATGAAGTGAATTCAAAAGCAATGACATCCAAGAGATCAACAATCAGGGCTCATAACCTAAAGAGAATGGAAGACCTATTCTCTGGAGGAGTGACAGAGGAAGTGACATTAACGAGAGAGCTCACTAACCAAGTATCTTGTAGTGGTGAGAAGTCTTGAGTCATTTCACAGAAGAGATAATAGTGGAACAAGGTAAAGATTGAAGGAGGGCTAGTCCACTCCTTTATAGTGTCTAAGTACTGTTTGTATTGACACAAACTCTAATATCATGTCATGTGACTATGATAAGAGATAAAAGGGAGATATGCTATAGGCTCCCTAGAATAGCTTATCTATGATGTTATAGATAAGGTGATAAGAACCTAGACCATAATGTCATCATATTACATAAGACGTCTAGACCCAGATGTAATAGAAGAGCAGAAATAGAACGGGTTAGACTTAGTGTCTTATATAATTCCCAATATGAGAACCATTTCATTGCAGCCTTGGGCACACGATCCAATGGTTTGATGTCCTGCAGGTAGAACTGGATCATGATCTGGAGTCCATGCTGTTGCAATGCCACTGGAGAATCACTCAGCAAGCAAGTAACTCATTGAGAGAAGTCAGTTAGACCCCCTCTTCCCAAAGTCTCACCAGTACACCAGCAGACATTCGATCTACAAGTGACAACAGTATACCTGCAGAAGCTGGTCATTCCTGTAATCAAGATGTTTCAGCACAATCTCAAATTCCTGCTAGAGATGCTGAGAACCTCTCCATTCTCTGTGATGACCAGCTCATTCAAATGTTGTCCCACCTGCTTTGGTGGGACAACCTTTGCACGTCTGCTTGCAGACGGTGCAGACATACATATAGCCACAGATGGCAATTTTGTTATATTCATGCCTGATCCTCCAATCTGATCTGCCTTTGCTCCCAACTCAACCCCAATCCAAACTGAGTATCTCCATCAGACTTCGCCTTGGACCTATACCATTCTCTATATTGGACATCTGTCCTCACTGCCTCCTTTCTTTCGTATGCTTTATCTCCTTTTAGTTAGCTCACTCTCCATTGTATACTTATAACCCTTCATCGTTACTATGTTATCCCACATGTCTCCCTTTGCCACCATTCCTCCTCCATATGCCTTCTCCATTCTCCGTCTCCATCCACATGCACTTCGTACCTTTCCATATGCTCCTCCATACTTACATATGATTCCCAATCCGATTGTCTTAGTATATATGTAAATCCTCTGTACTCCACCTTTGTACTTCAGTTCATATATCAACAAAGTCTCCCATCCTCTTACTTGAAGTCCCCCTTTGTGCCTCTGTTCATCTCCGCACCTCTGCACCTCCATCCCTCTGAAATCAAGGACAACGACCTCGACAAGGGTGTGACACACAAGTCTACACCAAGTCCTTATTAAGTCCCCACTCTCATATCTCCATCGGACCTCCGGTCCACCTCTGTGACTCACCCCCATGCCTCTACCGCCTTCTCTGTTGGACTTGAGCCTGGAGGACCCAGACTTGACAAATTTCCACCATCACCACCGTTGTTCTGCAGAAGATTTCCCGGCTTTCCATCAACTGTGATATTTCCTACCCAAGCCTCAAGTCGATGCCATTGGTAAACACCTAGAGCAAGCACACAAATGCCCCCTTCACTTGCAATGTGCCAAAGTCCCTGATGAAGCTGTCAATAATTGCCAATCAACCTATGAAGCTGTGGATGGTAACAAACAGAAGATGTCAATGGAAAGTTTTGATGATACCGGCATTATGGCCCTAATATGCTGTTATGACATCCCCCATTTCTTCATGAACATTGACACTCCTGGAGAACAACGGAAGTATTCAATTGCCCTGATCAAGCACCTATTTTTCCTTTTACCTCCACAGGCGACAGTTGTTGTGCTGTATGACATAGGGCGCATTGTTGATAGGTCCAATGTCCAGGTGCACTTTT
>JBBPQQ010000495.1:0-11622 GCA_038092595.1 Boletus subdepauperatus
CACCCACAGAACTCGGCCGCGATCGCGACTACGCCGTTGATCTGATACCCAAGTTCATCATCGCCTCCGGAGAACTCACCAAGATCCTTGTTCACACTGATGTGACGCGCTATTTGGAGTTTAAGCAGATCGCAGGAAGCTTCGTTTATCGGGATGGTAGAATCTCCAAAGTCCCCAGCACCGAGATAGAAGCCGTGAAGAGTCCTTTGATGGGTCTATTCGAGAAACGTCGTGCTAAGAAGTTCTTTGAATTCCTGCAAGGGTGGAAGGACGACGACCCTGCAACTCAGCAAGGTCAGCCCATTGGCCTGGCTTGATACAGCACTGAATCATCTTGTCCCGTCAGGCATCAACCTCGATAAGGACTCCATGAAGACGGTGTATGAGAAGTTTGGTCTGGAACCTGGTACCCAGGACTTCATTGGTCATGCCATGGCCCTTTACCTTGATGACGAGTAAGCATTTGTGTTCCATTGATTATATTTTTAGTGACACATTCACAGTTACATCACAAAACCTGCTCGCCCCACTTACGATCGGATCATCCTTTACACTTCTTCGATGGCTCGCTATGGCAAGTCACCCTACATCTACCCCTTGTATGGTCTCGGGGAGCTTCCCCAGTCCTTCGCACGTCTATCTGCCATTTACGGAGGAACCTACATGCTTGACAAACCGGTTGATGAGATCGTGACTGATAAGGGCGGCAATTTTGTCGGCGTGCGCAGTGGCGACGAGGTCGTCACAGCCAAGCAGGTCATCGGTGATCCCAGCTACTTTGGCGCTGGTCAGGAGGCCGAAGGCGGTAAATTACGCGTTGTCGAGGACGGCAAAGTCATCCGAGCGATCTGCATCCTGAAGCACCCGATCCCTGGGACGGACGAAAGTGACAGTGTCCAGATCATTATCCCACAGAACCAAGTGAACAGACGAAACGGCATGTATCACTTGATCTGTCCCTGCATCACGTAGCTCATGTTGCCGCAGATATCTACATCGCTATGGTCTCATCAACGCATAACGTCTGTGCTAAGGACGTATACGTTGCCATCGTTAGCACCATTGTCGAGACGAAGAAACCAGAGCAGGAAATTATTCCCGGACTTCAGCTTCTTGGACCTATCTACGAGAAGTAAAGCCTCACTTTTTTTGGAGCAGGTGCAGTGCTGACTATGTTAATTGTCATTGTCGCAGGTTTGTGAGCGTTACCCCACTCTACACGCCTGTGTCCTCGGGAGAGGCCGACAACATATTCATCACTCGTTCTTACGATGCAACTTCTCACTTCGAAACCGTCGTCGAGGAAGTTCATGATGTCTGGAAGCGCGTTGTTGGCAATGACCTCGTCCTCAAGAAGCGGGAAGCAGAAGCGGAGAAGTAGTCGTTCAAGCATACATTATGCATGTTGCATTTGTGAAAGCCGTTTGAACGACCTGTACTCTATTCATCATGTGGTTTCTCGTCTATTGAAAACTATCGGAAAACGCATCCATGTTAAAATCCGGGACTTGAACGTCATGCTTTGCCGATTTCATCAAGCTTCCTAGCCCAGCTCTGCGAGCGGCAAGATCACTTTCCTCCCTGATAGTCTCTCGTGCCACGCCATGTGGGGCAAGTTCTGCGGATTGCCTTCTTGACAGTGTCTTGGGCTCGACATCCATGTCGATCAAGATAGAAGTTCTTCTGCGTAAGAAAGGACTCGTGGTTAGAGTCCGGCGTGGCGAGATTGGGCTCGGTGGCCTCTGCGCCTGAGCTGTATCGTTTCGCGCAGCTGTTGTCGGCCGCTCAAAGGACCATGATCGAACAAGGTAAAGTGCCAGAGCATGGCAACCTACACGAACGCCATCTAGGTCGTGTAGCGCGAAGATAGAATAGATAACACTCACCCATCCGGCAGAACACTCGCGCAACTTGCAGGATAAAGTTAAACTCTCTCCTTCCGGAGATCTCACTAGTTCCCGTGGCAGTCTGTAGCGTCTTGGATCGCAATTGAGAGAACAAGAGCGCGAGACTCGGGTCATCGAAGTGCGGTTCACCGATTTCCAGGTTTTTTATTTCTAGAGAATCGGCCAGGTCTCGCAAGGGTGTCTGTGTGGGGAGGGTAAGAAGATTGCACGAACACTCGGGGCTCATGACTTACTAGGAGGATTCTCACAGACAGATCTCTGCGCCGTAGCAGCCAAAACGCCCAGCTTCCCAGCCACCTGTTCCCTTCGCGGAAGGCAGTCGGTAATACAGTATTGTTCAAGATGTTACGCAATACTTCTCCATCGTTGCCTTCGATTACGCGCGCCAGGGCTACGGCAAGTTGGAAGTCAGAAAGCTGTTTTAGACAAACGTTTACAGCGTCTTTCAAGCTTCCCCCGAGAAGGAAAAAGGCGGCTGCATATTCTGGACCCCGAGTGTCAGCAGAGAATTATAAAGTAATATATACACCAACCAAATCGTTGCTTGCTCAGCAGAGCATAAGCATTTTTCAGGGCCGCAGTCTTCCAGCGCGGCTGTGTGAAGTCGTTCGCTAGGAATTTGAGCATTATTGACTGCTCCTTATGCCATGCCGCCTGACGCCACAGTCCATGGACCAATTTCACTTTTCCTAATGCGAAGTAAAAGAGCGAGCATGCGGTAGGGTCCCGGTTGCCACCTGCCATATATTCATTTCGAGCAATGATTTCCATCTGCGATTTCTGGCGACTATCCTTGTAAAAATGCACTAACAATCATATGGAAATCTCACCATCGTGTCGACTGAAGTCAACCAAATGAATACACCAAGTGCTCGCGCGTCCGACCACAGCATCTTCCCCTTGCAAGCCGCAGTGGAGGTATTCAACAGTAGGTCCTGGCTTTCACTGTGGAACGCCCAGATTATGTCTCTGTATCGCAGACGTTCTCTCCAACCCGTTTGACGAGGAATGTCACCACCTGAGCGAGGACTCCCAGGGTCTGACGCAATTCGGCGGTTTAAAATGTAAAACGAGCGCATAGAAAGTACATAGCGAAGCCCATTGGCATCCAGTGCTCGCTGCTGCTCGTCAATCTTCAGTAGCGCGGGGAGTTTAGCAGAGGCTTCCGTGATCTGGCTGATACAATGCACCCACCTCTAACGTTGTTTGTATGAGAACTATGAGGTGTGCGTGCTCATTAGGCGAGAGATGAGGAAGTGGTTGTACTTCCAGCTGCTCCATCAAGGATTCTACCAGGGATCTGGAGAAAACCACGTCTACGCTATGGAAGGATTAGGCAAAGAATTATTTAAAGGTGGCTAGGCGATGTGCTCACGGGTCCAATTGCTCTGGAGATCCAAATAACAAACCGCCGTATCTTGCGGGTCTCTTGGTCTTGAGGCGAATATAAATAACATCTTCGCACACCTGACGATGAAATAGACTCACAGAATGTAGTTGGTCCTCTTGCAGGTAATCTTCGACAGCAAACGGCTGCCAATAGAAGGTTTTCCGTGCTCTTGTGGCCTGCTCGAGGGAAATGATAATTCGTTTGACTAGTAATATCTTCCCTACATGATGGATGAATAATTGAGACGGCGTGTCAGTGAAAGGTCCGCACCCCATAGAAGACATTGCAATAACATTTGGGGATGATAATCTGGGAGAGGGCCATTAATCCTGGCAACATGCACGAACAAGCTTTCATGTGAGGAACCGGGTCCGTAAGACTGGGTCTGGCCATAGAGAAACATATGATGTCCAACCCCCACTAGTAGAGCGCCATTGTCGAGCCAAATTGAATCACTGATTGGGTAGGGGATGTACCTGACAACGCGGAGTCAAAACCCACCCGGTTGACGTAGGGAAAGACAAACCTTCCAACCTCGACCTTGAAGCATATGGTCCAGGCAGGATCGTCACCGAAATAAGTTTTGCGCTGCTGACATAAGAGCTCAATGTGATGGGCAAACCCAACGGCAAGTATGGACTGGTTGTCAGGAGTTGACGTCCAATCGAGGTCATAAATAGGTTCGGATGCGCTTCGTACTGAAATGAAGTTAGGCCACGAGGAGCGAGAATTCGAGCGCACCTAAAAATGCTTTGATGTTCAAGACCGGAAGCAAACTCTGATTCATTGGAATCCCAGATGGTTAACTCCTGCCCTTCAGGATGACCAGAAACTAACACCGTCAGATGAACAAGACAGCATGCCAGACTGCAAAGCGAACTGCACCTAGCACAGACTTTTTCGCTGAGCTGCAACTTGCCATTCTGAACCCACTTCTACCGGTCCTCACTCTTCCTGTACATCTCCATCCAGGATTTTTTCCGTGTTCCAAGGTCCAAAAACATAGTTCCCCGTCGTCAGAGACGCTTAGTAAGTTATCATGTTCCTCTAGAGTCGAAGTCTTGCTCCATGCCATGGGGTCTACTGCAATTAAGAGCTTCGGCGCGTGTAAGAGCGGTAGATTGTTATAGGAATAGAGCACCAGTGTTGGATGGAGGGAGCCAGAAATATGAATGTGGAAAATGAATTTGTCTTCTGTCAGAGCGACTATAGATTCATGCTCTCGCCTAGACGGTGTTGAGAAAAGGTATGAGACGCGAGGAAGCCGGAGAGTAGAGGGAGGAGTCGAATGCAATGTTAACATGGCATTATCACTCGAGTAAGTAGCAACAAGTTTCCCTGCCACCAGAAGACCTGAGAATTGACCATGCACCGACAGTAAACCATACGCACCACCGTCTAAGACTACAACCTGGTCTGCGGAGGGCCACGAATCGAGGCGAGCAAGGTTATGCCCACCATCTGTTTCCATCCACGTCTCACCGCCGTCAGCACGCACAACTGCAACCCCTCGCCCTGCTGGTGTCCTGACAAAGCGCGAAATTTTACTCTCTTCCAAAGGCATCCGCTGTGGTCCAGCTGCAACTAATTGGAGGCTGTCGGCTCGCCCATTGAGTAATGTGACCACAGAGATATTGTATGTACGCAATGGTGGTGAGGTCACCAAAGTCAGGCTGGCACTTGCACCACAGGGCAAGAGATAGAGATTCAAGGGAGGTGGAAACAAAGTCCCTGGGAGCGAATGCGAGATGGCGAATTGCCTCAATAGCGTTGGTGGTTTACGATCAATATTCTGGAATCTGGTCAGAAGTGTCCGTTACATATTCTCATGAAACGCTCACCGCCACGGCGCTCAACAACAGAGAACCATCCGCGAAAACTCGTAAGAACAGATCCCAATCCTCCTCCTCGATATCTCTTAACCTCGAAATGTCGACGCTCTCTATTTCCGATGCTTTCAGTACGGCTTTGACAGCTGGCCCGATAACTTCTTTGTCCAACCAGATTATCTCTGACTCGGGGCGTGGCATGGGTTGAGACATAGCCAGAGTGACGGGAGAAGAAAGAATGTCTACTGCGAGATGTAATTGAAGCCGTTGGGGTGAGTCGACAACTGGCAAAAATATTCGCAATACTGAGTCCGAAGTGACCGTAAACAGTGTAGGATCACCACTACGAATGAAAAAATTGGCTCAAGACGCAAATCTCTGAATGTCTACGAACCTTCGAGACAACGGGGAGTATCGCCAGACGACAGATACGACAGGTCGTGGATGTGGCATGCCCTGGGTTTGTTGTCCGGATGTAGTGGAGTATAATCTAACTCGGTTGTCATCCTGACGTCAGGTTGAGATGGGCCCCGTGAAGCGAAAGCAGAACATACGAAGGATGTGGTCGCAATGTATGTCAGAGTCGGTGCAAGTTTAGCTACAGAAGGCGTGACGACGCTAGGTTTGCCTAACGAGTCGAGTCGACGACAGGAGGATCCACCGAATGCACATACCGAGTAGCCCACTTCTTGCTCCAGGTGAGGAGATCATTCTCGAGAATCAACGTATATACTGAGAGGCCACTCTGGCTGCCGACTGCGAGTAAACCTGATATTGTATTAGAAGAGCATCGGGCCACGCTCGGTTGTGGAATTACCAGAGCGACAATCCAAGGCAGTAACAAAGTCCCCGGCAGGAAAGACTAGGGACGAGTGGATACGCCAGGTATCCGTCTGGACGTCAGACATGGACCATGCTGCAATGTGCGCGTTTACGGAGGCCACGATCTATTGTGAAGACGGAGTGAGGTGATCATGGCATTTCGGGGAACAACATGGCTGCGAGTTGACGTACTATTTTCATGGCGGGGTCAACAGCAATGCAGGAAACGCGTTCGCCTAGACTCTGCAGGCCCGGAAATACCTCCTGGAAGGTAAGCACACGGATCAACTGTAGACTGGCTGCATCGACAAGGACGACGGAATCGGCCGACGAGTACAGCTGGAGTAGGGCATGAAATGTGTGTGTGACGGAGGAAAGGGATGCACGTACGATAAGGGTAGCATGAGGCAGGACGAGGTGCTGGAGGGGCCCCGAAGGCGAGCCGGTGAATGTTCTGAGGAGGTCGAGCATCGCCGCTGTCCGTCGTGACTCGCTTGCTTATATACCACCGTCACTCTCACCCGTGTCCCTCAACTATGCGGCTCTGCGACTGCATCCCGCTCTCGCTTCTCGCGCTCTCTCTCTCCACGACCGCCTCCCAGCTGTCGTGGGAGTCCCAGGCAGCCGCCCAGTCGGACACCTTGGTCGACGTCCTCAACAAAGACGACGACTATACACTCTTACTCTCTCTCCTCCAGCGCGCGCGTCTCATCCCGACTCTCAACAGGCTCAACGGCAGCACCTTCTTTGCACCCAACAACGATGCAGTCAAGCGTCAGGCCGACAAGAGCACACTGTGGCAGAGTCTCCTTTCCGAAACGCACTCGCTCGTACCCGATAACGTGCAAGAGCAGCTCAGACAACAGCTCTTCTATCATCTGCTCAACTACTCTGTCACTGACCTCCCAGAGGACAAATCCACGCGGACCCTCGATACTCTCCATTACCCTCACCTACCGACCGATCCTCCCCCCCGCGAACCTCCATCCTCCCCGTGGTTTCCAATACCCCATGGTCTACTTGGTGACAAATCGCAGCGCCTCAGACTCGCTTCACGTGACGGCGCAGCTTGGGTCGGCGTAGATGCGTCCGGCAACGGGGGCGCAAAGGTAGTCAAGGAAAGGGCAGAAGCAACCAATGGTATCGTATACGGCATTGCCGAGGTACTTGAGCCACCCACAGACCTTAGTGAGTAGCTATACACTATTTTCGTTGTAACAAATTAACGCATCATCTATCAGTGACCGTCGTGGGCGGTCTCAAGTCACTTTCTTATTTCCAGAAGGTGCTAACTCCAGAAATTGAACGGTTTCTTGGCTCGACGCCGGAGCTTACTCTGTTCATGCCCCTGGATTCAGCATGGGAATCCCTCGATCCTCTCGAGCGACTATATTTGGAGAGCGACTTCGCTGCAGACGACCTTCGCCGTATTCTAGATATGCACGTGGTCTCCGAATCTGGGGTGAGATGGTTAGACTCGTTCCAACCCTCAACTGAATGTGTGTAAAACTTGATTCTCCTACCTTATGCTCGTCTGATTTTGCAGCCAGTAACGACTAGGTACGGCTCCACTCTCGAGGTCACGGTTTCTCCTGAAGGCACGGTTGTATCCGGAGCGAAACTTGTTCATCCTGATGTTTATGCCAGCAACGGCGTCTTACACCTCGTGTCTTCCTTACTGGTTCCTCCAGGAACTCTCCAGCTGACACCAGAGAAATACCTTTTGGCACTCAACTGCACCTCTTTCGTGGCACTTCTTCACTCCGTTGATCTGGTGCATCTCATCGACAATACCGACGAACGACACACGATCCTTGCGCCAAAGGATGACGTGCTTTCCCTTTTTGCTGCTGCCCTACCTGAATCGGGGTCCCCCGACCTCAAGCGGGTTTTGGAGTATCACTTTCTTCCTGGCATTTGGAAACCTAATAAGCTTGGCGACGGAATGCTACTGGAGACTGAACTACATGAGATGGGTCTGGATGACGGCCGCCAGGTAATACATGTCGATGTCCATGAAGGCGAGAAAGACGACGCGGACGCGCGACATATCACATTCGGTGGCGCAGGTATGATTGGGGAACATGGTAGGTAGAGTCGCCACGATGACCCCGCCATCCATTGACCTATCTAACAGTGGAGATCAACAACACGATCATATACTTCATTTCACGACCGCTCGAACCTCCAGTCGACCCTCTCCAGACGGCACTACCGTCCTTAGACCTCTCTTCCTTCCTTGCGGCCGTCTTTTCGACTTCGCTTGCGGACGTGATCAAAAAGATGCCCCGTACTACCTTTCTCATTCCTCACAACAGCGCGTTCAAGCGTCTTGGCCTGTTGGTCAGCGACCACCTGCTTGCTGCATCTTCTAAGCAAGACCTAGAAAACGTCATTCTCCATCACATCATTGACAACGTTGAATACTCGAAGAGCCTCGTTAATGGATCCCAGCGCACTTTCGCTACTCTAGAAGGGACCGACTTACAATTGGAGCGGACTGAGGACGGCCCTGTCGTCATCAGTGCTAGTGGAGGTTGGGCTGGTATGAAGAGCACATTATATCCGCAAAACACGCTCACGGACACTGGCGTCATACACGAGGTGTCGGACTTGATGATCCCTCGGTCAGTGGAATTAAACATTGGAAAACTGATGAAGGCGGGAAAGGCGACAACCATGACGAACGTGGTGGCGAAGGCGGGGTTCGATTGGATCCTAGACGGGACCTTGCCACCCGAAGGCTCGGAGTGGGCGGATCTAGGACTTGCCGGTGCGACGTGGACCTTGCTCTGCCCCACGGATGATGCGTTCAAGAAATATAACCTGACACGGTTACTCGAAGACCTCGATGGGCTGCGTGCAATCGTTAGCCAGCATCTAATCCCGACCCCTGCATCACCTCCTGCCTCCAGTTCGGTCAGTATGGCCGATGTAGTTAACAATAACCGGCCATTGCCGCTTGACCAGCTTGGCAGCTACTCGACGCTTTTATCGCCAGTGTCTGCGTACGGAGACATCGTCTTCAAGGAATTGGAAGACAAATCGGCAGCGGAGTACGTGGTCGGGATCAAGAATGCCCGGGGAACCGATGGAAAAGCTGACTGGGGTCGTGTGTTGAGCTGGGGTCGTACTACTACCGGGACTGGGACCGGTGGTGTCGTTCAGATTGACCGGCTGCTGGTCCCTTATCATCCATCGTGGTGGATCGAGTACGGCCCACCGACCTTTGTGGGAGCCGTTGGTGTATTGCTTATATGTTTATTCTTCTATGGAGTGCGCATTTTTTGGAACAGGGACCCGACAGAAGCTACCTATGAGCCCGTTGGAGGGTTTGGTCGGGCCCGGGACTGTGACGACTCGTAGCGACATGTGATATGTAGACAATCATTTCTTGCCAACATGCGCGAATACTGTACTGATCGAACCGGGTGCCGGGTATGGGCGAATCATATGAAAAGGAGTTTAACCGGAATTAGTCTCCCCTAGGCAGTCGAATGCAGAATGTCGTAAATCGGAATACCGCAAACGCATCTCTTGTCGCACCCACCATGGTCAGTATAGCAGCGAAAATCGATCGCACCGGCGCTGATAGCTGGCCCGCCAGAGTAGTGAGGCTCCCGCAGTCGAGGAGACAACAAAAAATTCGGTCGCTGAGAATGTCAAAGCATTTGTCGCTGGAGGATTCGGCGGCGTGTCAGCGGTCCTCGTGGGTGAGAGATGCCAACGATTTGGACACGCCCTTGCTGACCCTCATCTTCCTCACAAGGTCATCCTTTTGACTTGACCAAGACACGACTACAGACCGCTGCTCCGGGACAATACAAAGGTGCCATCGATGTCGTTCGACAGGCCCTCGCCCGAGATGGTGTTACTGGGTGAGCGACGGCCTGCGATTTGCGTATATCCACTCACGCGCTGTCGGCCTCATAGGATGTATAGAGGGATGGTCCCCCCACTTCTTGGTGTTACCCCAATCTTTGCTGTCTCTTTCTGGGTATGTCTGATCTTAACTTTCCGCGTTTGAATAATGACACGTTGCCCAAGGCCTACGACGCTTCAAAACAGCTCATCTTTTCTCTGACCCCTAACAGGTCGAGCGAGAGACTTTCAACTGTGGAGCTTGCTACCGCTGGCTTCCTATCAGCCGTTCCAACTACTCTGATCACCGCCCCAGTAGAGCGAGCCAAGGTCTTACTGCAGGTATGAGTGTGCAATCGGTGCGCCATATTCCCTTCTCAAGTTGGGCAGGTACAAGGACAAGGAACGTCTGGCACCCAATACAAGGGTGTCTTCGATGTAATGAAGCACCTCTACAAAGAAGGAGGCATGCGGAGTATCTTCCGTGGAACGGGTGCGACACTTGCTCGTGATGGACCCGGAAGTGCTGCGTATGATGGTTTCCCCTCCCCGGCTCGATGTCCACGCTAACAATAATTGAAATTAGCTACTTCGCCGCCTACGAGGTCACTAAGAAAGCGTTGACGCCACCCGGATCGTCAGCCTCTGAACTCAATCTTGGGGCCATCATTTTGGCTGGTGGCACTGCGGGTGTCGCAATGTGGTCTTTGGCAATACCCCCGGATGTCCGTTCAATCTCTATGTGTTCTTTCCGAGACATTGATCGGTTTCAACAGGTGCTCAAGTCAAGGCTACAGTCCGCTCCTTCTGGCACTTATTCTGGTTTCTTTGATTGTCTGCGAAAGACCATTGCCCAAGATGGTGTCGCGGCTCTCTGGAAAGGATTTGGTCCTGCCATGGCTAGGGTGAGTTGAGCATTCAGCATTACGTGCCGAAGTTACTGATATGCTACTTACCCCAGGCATTCCCTGCCAATGCTGCCACCTTTGTAGGTGTTTCTTTTCCAACGCTCAAACGCACATACTAATATGCGGTGTGTGTAGCTCGGAGTTGAGGCATCACGAAAAGTGATGGACGGTTTGTTCTAATTCTCCAGCTATTATCCTAATAGAATTCGTTACCTCGAACGCGAATACCTGTGCTTTGGCAATTGATATAGATTCCGAGCAGCGCCTCGATATGTTGTTCTGCTTCTTGCTTGTAATATTTTCTCACTCGGGACACAGCAGTTGCCGTGCGTAGATACTATCGTGCCTAGTTTAGTGCAAAAAAACCACTAAATCGAGTCTACAGCTTCAACAACAACAGGTGGATGCCTCAGTAGCACATAACTAGTACTTTATCCATGTATCTATTATCTACGATTTATTCCAGATTTTTATGTTTTTATGTTGACCAGACGGAAGCATCCCGACGTTTTCTATCTTATTGCAAGTTTTTGTCACATCCGGGTCACACAATGCCGCACATTGCAGTTTTAATCTCAGCCATTCAGCATGCCCAGGGACTCGGGTCATTCCAAGGGGAGATTGAACCTTGTCACAATTCCGCCACATCATGTCACTCTCTGATGAGCCACCCCTCAATATACTTTCATAGAGCTTCATCCTGTACGATTTGAGGGCCTATATTTGTTTCACAAGTAGTTTAGAGTATGCCCCATGACCCCCAGGTGTTATATCTATACATTTGTCTGCAAGATCTCTCAGATCTGAGACCAGAAGCCAAATTCCCATGCCTCAAACAGTAGTTTTTGCCTCATCATGGACGAAGCTCGTGAATAACTTCCTTAGATTTTTTGTATACCATCTAA
>JBBPQQ010000496.1:0-11621 GCA_038092595.1 Boletus subdepauperatus
AAGGATAGAGGAGTTATGAATATATTTCTCCCCATCCAACTTACTAGTACTACTTACTACATATATATATCGGACCCGAGTTTCTATATTTGACACCTTTCCCACGGTCCGATTGCTTAGCCAATTTTAGGTCAGATGATCAATAGTATCAGCTACCTATACCTATTTTTACTTCCAATTTCCGACCATGGATCATGGAGAAATTAAATATTTACTCCAACTTGGCCTCTTATACCACCCTTCTGCTACATAGCAGAATGATTCATTTCATATCCTTTTCATTACTAAGTACATAGCTAAGTGTCAGAGAGAGATTGACCAGGCACAGTACAGCCTTGCATAGCATGAGTCACATTGAGTCAGCATGAGTCAGTATGAGTCATTTCAAGTCACATGACTTGAATTTGTTAGCAATCTCTTGGCATTAATAAGCAGTCCAGACTCTTGATTGGCTGGCACTGCCACTGTAAATTATGTATATAAGGAGAGTGTTTTGAGTCCCCAAAGAAGCAGGCTGCACACCTGAAAGACATACTTAGGCACACCTAAGTAGAAGAAGGTAGAATCAAGTAGATACAGGCACAGAAAGCCACATACCTTACCCTCACCCCATATCTGGACTTCCCCTAACAGGTACCCAACAGAGGACCTAGAGTAGGCAATTTCCACCACATTAGCACTACCAGATAGTTGTTAGGAATAAAGACTCATACCCAAAGTCAGGATGAGTGAAATAGGAGAACCCTTTTGGGAGACAACCCTAAATCGGGCAACAAAAGGACAGATCCCCAGCAACATATCCCCAATAGTTCTATTGCAACCCTTGCTTCTTAAACTGACTATTCACCCTAGGGGATAAGAGGTAGTTCAGTCACTATGCTTGAAGCCACACCTCCTTATGTTTACAATACAATTGAGTTAGGAAACCAATTTGTGTGAACTAAGAGACTTGTGTGAACAACCCAGCAACTTACTATTGCAGCATATCATTAGAGTAACCACCAGGATATTTTTATCCTACACTTTCTGCCCAATCGAACTCATTTGCACCAGATGCCTAGTCTGAAGCATCTTCAATTCTGATCTTTCCGACGCTTGTTGGGGATCAGCGAACAACCCACGTTACTGGTACACTAAGTTACTCACCGACTCAATCCTAGTGTTACTGGGACTGTTTCACCTAGGAGATTACATTTTCCTAGCTTCTAGTGTTCTATCCATGGAGGCAAAAGCAGTTGTCCGGAGAGCATTCTAATTAGTGTTCTTTGCTTGTTGCCTAGAACAATGTCACCACACACGAACTAGCCTGCCAGGTCATGGCTGCCTGCACACATCACTCTTTCTCTCCATTCAAACTTGGAGACAAAGTCTGGCTCGAAGCCAGAAATCTCAAATGCTCCATAGTCAACCCAAAGTTTGCCCCAAAACAAGAAGGACCCTTCACTATTATGAAAGTCCTATCCCTGATCGTCTATCAGCTCTGCCTACCAAAAACATGGAAAATCCACCCCATCTTCCACACATCACTCTTATCTCCCTATCACGAAAACTCCATCCATGGCACTAATTTCCCATTGCCACCCCCTGACCTTATCAACAGAGAAGAAGAATACAAAGTCAAGAGGATTCTACACCACCACAGAACCCCAACTAATCACTCGTTCCTGATCCAATGAAAAGAATATTCAGCTGAAGAAAACTCCTGGATCCCAGAGTGGACTTTGAAACAAGCCAAGTCCATCCTCACCACATACAAAAGACTCCACCCCACTGTCTTCCTCTCCTAACCTCCCACCATCACCACATCACTACTATGTCCATCTATGCTTCCTCAATTTCTACTGTGTCCTCTCTCCCTACAGTTTCATTTCATTCTTCTAGCCATTCTTCTCCTACCTCTACTGGATCAAACACTGGTTGGGGATCTCCCAATGACCATCACAGCTCTACTCCCCCTCCTAATCAAGTGGAACCTACACCTACTTCACCAGTAACACCCCCACCTATCCTATCCATTGACATCCCCATCACTGCCCATCATCTCTGTGAAGGTTCCCTTGAAGGACATCGTCGCAATATGCTCCACCCTCTCCTTTATGCCCCCCATCTCCACCATGCCCTAGAATTTCACCTCAAATCCAACTCCCCTCTGTGGAGCATCACCTGTATGTATCTATCTCCAGAACCAACACCTGAAAACCATCCTTGACCTCACCTCCTCCCCATCCAGTATAGGTCATAGATGCAATACCCTGCATACCATCCAACGAGAAGTTGAAGAAGATTTATTCTCTATCTTCTACCAATTGCAGATGCCCAAGTTTGTTAACAACATGAAACAATATGTCACCAAGCTAACCACCACTACCAATCCACAAATTCCTCCCTTGAAGTTAATACCTCTGGAACCATTCATGGCATACCTGTTGACGCCCCCCTCTCCTGCAACCACCCTCACTACCAAGAGACACACTTTGAATGCCATCACCTTGGACATATACATATACACTGCCAGTGGTACATTTGTCCGATCTGTAAGGTCAACAGTCCTGGTCATCCTCAGCATTGCTGTCCCCTAAACCACCATCCTTCCTGACCATCTTCCTCTTCATCATCATCTTCCTCTCAACCTCATCCCATTCCCCCTCCATGCTCTCGAAGGATGGTCTCTGAGAACTCTGTCATCCACCATCACAACCCCCATTCCTGCTCTCCCCCTCCTCACTCTCACTCTCCTTTGAAAGACCTCGAGTACAATGACATTGCCATCGCCGACATGACCAGCTCCCTGGTTTCATCTTATACCAACTTCTGACTTGCACCTTTCTTACATTATCCTTCTCTGGAGTTTTGGATGTGGAAGGGGGGTAATGTTACAATCACTTCTTTTTCCTTCTCCATATTCTCATTGTCTTTTCCTCTCACCATTTCTTCTTTGTCCTGACTTCTTCCTGTTCCTTTGGGACACCTTCTGCCTAAACACAGCATCCTTATCTACATGTTGTGCATGGCTATACATAACCTTACCATTTCCTTTCAAGGATTATCCCTTCTTCTCACAGATGCTATTTTGATTCCTATGCTTGCACAGCTCCTTCCTACTTCTGAACTGGCACAGCCTGGTCTGTGTGCAGGATGTCCTCCCCATATAAACTAGCACACCCCCTGTATTCAGACTCTAAGTTTGACCTACTCAATCCTACCTTGAATATATCTGGTCTTAGTCCCTCACCTTTGGATTTCTCTTAGTCTCTGGCCTACTATTGAGTGGATGCTCCTTGAAAACCTCAGAACCTCTGGTGTCCAACTTGACACTTGAAACCCCAAAGGAAAACCCTTAGGGTGAACTAAGTTCAATCAAGTCTATGCTTGTTCCTACCCAGACCAAGCGTAACAGTTTGTGTGCAGTATATCCTCCCTATATAAACTAGCGCACTCCCTGTACTTTAACTTTAACTTGGACCTACTTGATCCTCTCTTGAATATACCAGGTCTTAGTTCCTCATCATTGGATTTCTCTTAGTCCTCACCCTACTTATTAAGTGGGCACTTCTTAAAAACCTCTAAATCTCCGGTGTCCATCTCAATGCTCAAACTCCTAAAGGATGACCCTTAGGATGAACTTAGTTCAAGTGAGTTTATGTTTGTTCTTACCAGGACCAAATGTAACACCTGTCACAGATATACCATTGTATATGGCAGGCCTGTGCAATACCATGCCTAGATACTGTCAAAACACAGGTCAGACTCCTGACTGAAACTCCAAAAACTCAGAGTTTGCTTGGACTTGGGACTTTGCCTCAGTTTATATGCTGTGCCCTTGTTGCAGTTCAGGTCCCAGAGGTCAGAAGTGGTCAGGTCAGAGCATTGGAGCAAGGGGGTCACTTGTATAGTGATCAAGACAGTGAATGATGAGGAGGGAACAAACTTGAGGTGTTGGGGGCAAGAGGAATGTGTCCCAAACAGGCAGAAGGATGTCAGACACAATGAGGATGGTATCAAAGTTGACAGGAGTCAGTCTAAGTTGACACAAGTGGGTCTAAGTTGATATTCACACTAAAGTACAGGAGGGTAAACAAAGGGTATTTATACAAAAGGGAAAACTGTGGAAACACAAGGGGAACAAGATTTTGGGGCAGTGTTTCAGAGCTACAAATGTGCCAAGTAGCAGAAACACTGCCTTGGAGGAACCTAAGATCCAAAGATATGAAAGGGGTTAATATAGATATAAGAATGCAGAGAAGATAAAAGGAGATATGTATATACTCAGAACTTGGAAACTCGGATGTATGTTAGTTCTGAGTGTACAGAGTGTAAAGGGAGTAATACAAGGCCGGAATTCCGAAATCTTGGAGAAGACTTGGAGCTAGACTCAGGTGAATACATAGTACTTGGGTATAAGAAGGTAAGTAAACTGGCTCAGAATTAACTCAGGAAACTTGGAAATACTCAGGAGTACTCAAAAGTACTCAAAAATGACTCGTGGATCATACAGAAGTGACTCGGAAATGAGTTGGGAATACCTTGGGGATTCAGGTAGAGTTCAGGATATGACAATGCTCCACCTCTGCTGCTAGTGCAAGAGGGGGTTGATGCTCCCTCACTGGCCACAAGATTCCTTTCATTACTACTCAAGAAATTAAGGCCCAGCTCATATATGTTACCAAAGAGACTCAGAGGGATTTTTAATAGATCCTTTCTGGACCATTATGGTGACCTACACTGCACCAGTTCTATGCAAAGTCAGGCATCATACCAGAATGAGTGGGCTTTCACTTTGAGCTTACAAGTGGAATTCCTCAACACAAAAGGGATAGATGACCATTAGTATACCTGCTTCCAAAGTTTCATACCATTCCATCAATGGATAGAGAAGCTATGAATATATTTCTTCCAATTCAAGTTACTAGTACTCTTACTACATACATACATCAGACCCAAGTTTTCATATTTAACACCTTTCTGTCATATCCATGCCTGATCCTCCAATCCAGTCCGCACTCGTTCCTGACCCAACCCCAATCCATACCAAGTATCTCCATCGGACTTCACCTCAGACCTATACCGTTCTCTGTATCGGACCTCCGTTCTCACCGCCTCCTTCCATTCCTATGCTTTATCTCCTTTTAGTTAGTTCACTCTCCATTGTATACCTTCGACCCTTCATTGTTACTACATTATCCCACATGTCTCCCTTTGTCACCATTCCTCCTCCATATGCCTTCTCCACTCTCTGTCCTTTATCCACATGCACTTTGTACCTTTCCATATGCTCCTCCATACTTACATCCGATTCCCGATCTGAACATCATAGTATATAAGTCCTCTGTACTCCACCTTTGTACCTCAGTTCGTATATCAACTAAGTCTCCCATCCTCTTACTCAAAGTCCCCCTTCATGTCTCCGCTCACCTCCATACCTCTGCACCTCTGTCCCTCTGAAATCAAGGACAACGACCTCGGCAAGGGCATGACACACAAGTCTATGCCAAGTCCTTACTAAGTCCCCCACTCTCATATCTCCATTAGACCTCCAGTCCACCTCTGTGACTAACCTCCATCTCCCTACCACTTCCTCCGTCGGACTTGAGCCCGGACGGAGGACCCGGACTTGACACTTTCCCACAGTCTGACTGCTTAGTTAATATAAGGTCAGATGACCCATAGTATCAGCTACCTATACCTATTTTAATTTCCAATTTCTGACCATACATGTTATGGTCACTCTCTAGCGCCTAACATAACGGACTTACAATTTTCTTTTGCTTCTTATCTTATCTCTTGTCTTGACTGATAAGATCCTCTTTAGTCTCATAACAGCTACACTGCCTTCGCACCAGGCCTGTGCCTGCCCTTTACCTCATGCAGTGCATGACTTCCATATCACATCAGTGCTGTGCACTTCTATGTTTCTCACTTCATTTACCACATGCCTCATGTTAACCTTTCACTTTTCATTAAGGCAGTGCCTTCTTCTCGGCTGTGCTTGATGTACACCTCCTATGCATGTCTTTCATGAAGGCTGCACCTTCTCTTCCATTCCTTGGCTATGCTTGATGCATGCCCCTAACACATGTTACTTACATACTTAGTCTATGTTCAGACACGTATCAGTAGATTCGGTACAATCATGTACAAATCCCCTAGTAGTATTTAAAGGCCTAAGCCACCACCAGAGAACTATAGTCTAGTTCTCTTGGTCTTTCCCCACCAAAGCCATCAGACAACTCCTGATCCATTGCTAGCACCTTGGACAGTCGCCCCTTTGGTCTTTCAGCTGCTTGACCATAGTCCCGGTTGCCAGTAGACCACGCAACCTAGCTCTCTTGACAGTTACTCGTCAGTGATGTTGTCCCTACTCGGAATTCCCTAAAGTACCTCAACAGGTTTGTTGGGCTGTTTCAATACATACATCATGGAGGAATTAAATATTTACTCTGACTCAACCTCTGATACTACATACTGCTACATACATAGCAGAATAATTTACAAGTTGTTTCATATCTTTTTAACTACTAAGTACACAGCCAAGTGCCAGGAAGAGATCAACCAGGCATAGTGTAGCTTTGCACAGCATCAGTTAGTATGAGTCATTTTGAGTTATATGACATGAATTGGTCAGCAATCTCTTGGCATTAATAATTGGTAAATTATGTATGTAAGAAGAGTGTTTTAAGCCCCCCCAAAAAGGCAGAAGTAGGCAGAAGAAACATGGAATCAGGTAGACACATGCACAGAAAGCCACATACCTTAGCCTCATTATATTATTCTTATTGTTATTCATCACTTGCACTTGCACTTTCCACTTTGTCTGTGTTATCTTGCACCTCATCCTTACACACACACAGCATTACATTATCACATGTATTTTCATGTTCCTTTCTTTCCCTCAGCATTCTTTTACCAGACAACCACTGAGGTAGGTTTCTGCATGCATACACTACATCACATGTAACTTACCTGTATTCCCCTAGCTGAGATTGGGCTAGCTCAATCAGGTTATGAGCCCTGAGCTCTGGCAGGGTAGAGCTCAGATCATATGAGACCAGACTCAATCAGCTTGTTTAAGCAACATCACACATCCAAGACTAAAACAGCTCTCAATCAATCACAATTGTCCCAGATCACTTTATTGATCAATCAGAAATTGGAAAAATGAGCATATATGTGAGTTAATGGGTGTAGAAAAATTCACCCAATGGCACAGGCAAACGACACTCATGCTTCAGGGCAAATGACTTTGGTCCCACTGTAGTAATGGGACAGGCCCCAATAACTTCATCAACTTTGCCTCATTCATCCCAATCCCAACAGACCCCAAAACCATCATTGAAGCAGAAAGGAGAAAATTCTCGACTGATTGGCCAAGGATGAGCAAGCCGAGGCCCTAATAGATTGAAAAATATTCCCAGTCATTACCAATATCTTAAACAAATCACAAACTGCACATCCACAATAAAACTTGCTCTCCCAATACTATTCCTGCAATGACCTTCTCTCCCAGTATGAATTATGCATGTGTATTCAGTTCAAAAAACTTAAGGACACAGAAGACATGACTTGCTACATTGGTGTATTCAAAGATGCATGTCACAGATTCATACCAATGGAAGTCATGTACACCACAGAGGAGTCCGTGTTCAATTTATTGCAAGGACTTCCAAATGGAGTAAAATGGGAGATTTTTTGAAAGCTTACATTGAGCAGGCTATCCACATCATCCACTTTCATATCAACATCCTCCTCCTCCACCCCATCTATTAACACCACATATATCTTCAAAGACACATTGTTATATCCTAAACTTTCACCATGACTTACATATTCCAAGCTCTACCGAGTGTTACCAAGTTCCTCTGAGCATTACTGCATCTCCTGAGTACTCCATCCCCAGTCATAGTATTGACATGCTTACATGCTCAAAGTACATAGCTGCTTAGCAAGGGGGAGTGTTGAACAATTACTGTACTATTATTGGAAGCACTACTTTCCAATTGGTGCAGAGGCAACAGCAAAGTGGGAGAAACCCAGTGAGTGAGAAACTACTCACTTGGAGTTGAGAGTACTTGCAAGAAAGTCTTGCTGGAAGTTATCATGCTTGTGGAAGTATGAGAGAACTTGATATTCTGGGGAGTAAGTCCCAGGTATTTATACATAAAGGACTGTTTGTCTTTGTAATGGGATAAATGCCATAAAGGGCATAATCTATCCATAAAGAATGTATGAATAAGCCATGAGCAAGAATGATGTGCTATGACATTATAATGGTGTGATATGGCATGATAATGATGCTATATGATGTCATTGAAGATCTGAAGAAGTATGACGTCATAGGTCTAGAATGGTTATGTAAAGAACCGAATAGAGTGATAAAGTCACAGAGGAATGTCAAGATGTGTGACTGACATCTGACTGACAATGTGACTGACTTCGTGACTGACTATGTGACTGATACATGAAGAGCGAACAAAGTCAATAATAAAAATATGAGAACTTCAACAACTATTTCATTTTATTGTAGTATAGTGTAGTGTATTCTATATGGTTACTGCCATTACATAAGCAATCCATGCATATACATATAACATTCAAACTCCACAGCTAAGTTCTAATATCACCTCTTCTTGATACTACTACATGCTATCAGTTCAGTGTCTTAACCAACCAGTATGTACTAGTTCTTCCTCATCTCAGACTAGTCTATGCCTGGACTTCAACAAATCCAGCTGCCAGCAGAAATTTCCCAAGCACAAAGACTGGAACAAGCATCAAATTAGCGCAATTTAGACTTTTCCTAATTTACTGATACCACCCAGGTTCCATATACTACTTCCTCTTTGTCATTTTTTTTCTCTCACATCAAATGCAGATGCTAGTATGTATGTATTAACATTTTAGGCTAGTTGCTAGTGTAATGCTGCTACCATATACACATTGCTAAAGTAATGGGCCATGACACTCCCCCTGAGGCCATGTTGCTAGTGCTGGCAACCATAATGCATAATGCCTGCACTATTGCTAAGCTGGGAGTCAGGGATACCCCCATAATCCACCCTCTGGCATTGCCTCCATACAGAAAGGTACAGTACTTAGTATTTGTACATGCTGGTGGAAATTTCAAGTTTTACCACAGCATAAATATCAAACTAAATTTGAACTGCTGTCTTGACATTTCACACGACATTTAGACCTGTCCTAAATATTGGTATTTGCATTGTGCAAGTGACCATGGGTGTGACCCCCAAGGATTGCTGTGTATGAGGCTGACAGCACGCACCTCACACCAACGAGTGCACAATGAGGTGCATCCCTACGCCAAGCAACTCGAAACACCAAAGATGTACATAAAAGAAAAAAAGAAAAGGTCGGCATAAAAAAAGAAATCATTCACGCAAGATCAGTGACGGTCGTGATCCCCATTCCCAATCGTGGGCCGGTGCATCCCCGAGCATGTCGTCCATGCGACATGACATCCCCCTCCCCCCGCACATCCACACGTGCCTCAAATTCTATCCGCATCCCCATCATACAACCGATGCGCCGCGAAATACCTCGCAGGTACTCGCTTTTCGTACAACAGGTCGAGCCTAGCATCATGAGCACGCGCTGAGGAAGAACGACAAAACGGGAAAAGACAACCACGCACTCGTCGACGGTCCGCCCTCTGGTCTCGGGAATGAAGAAGTACGCCCAGATCGTCCCCGCAAACGCGAGACCCCCGAAGATGAAGCCGACGTAGCCTCCGAGATTCGCTTCGTCGGGGTTGACGCTACATCGTCAGGGCGAGCGGGGGTCAAGGCAAATGCATGCGTGTATGGACGTGGGCACGGGGGTGTGAACGTCCCGCAGATTGTGGATGAACGGGCCACTCACAGGTAGGGAATGACGATGTTGGCAAGCATACCACAGAGCGAGTTGGTCCAAATCCCGATACCGACCGTCTTTGAACGGAGCTTGGCAGACGAGACTTCAGCAAAGATGACGTATCCCAGTGGACCACTATTCATTTTCGACCGGGGAGATGAACGTCGAAAACCTACAAAAACTAAGTAATGCAGACGCACATGCTGGTTTGGTAGACAAAGTTGTAGATGATCGTCTGCGAACATGCGGTGGTCAGCTCCACATACGCCAAGGACCCGCTGGGGGGGTGGACTTACAAACGCGGAGACGGCCCACTTGGCATCTTGGTTCGCGCTCCCTATCCAGATAAATCCGATCAAGAGTAAGATGACGGTGCAAGCAACCATGCCCCAGTTGAAGATGAAGCGACGGCCAAAGCGGTTGACGGTGTAGAAGGTCAGTAGATTTCCGACGACCTGTGCACGAGGGTCGTGAGGCAGATGTCACCTGGAGTATGTCGTGGCACTTACCCCGATGGCGGTCACTCCCACACCGAGGTCGAAGGCATTGCTCGTGGCAAACCCGGCAAGCTCGAAAAAATATGTACTGAATCCCAAGACAAAGACCACACCTAGAAATATTGTCTGATCACTGAAATAGACGCGCGCCCTCGCTGTTCCTCACCTGCGCCTTGCTGGAGCACAAACACCATCATGGCGACGACCGTACGCTTGAGATTTTCACCTGGAACGTCACTCAAAGCGTATCCCACGAGTACGCGAAATGAATGGCTTACCCCTGAAGCAATCCACATATGTCGCTGTCGCGGCATACGAGTCCTCGAGTTCGATCGTCTCCTGGATTTGCTGTCGCTGGAGTTTTGCATCGACCGTTGGTCCTCCGAGATGGACGAGGACTTTCTCTGCATCCTCATACCGACCTTTGCGTACTAGCCACCAGGGCGACTCGGGTGCAAACGGAAGGCCGATCAACAGGATGACAGGAAAAATCCACTGGAGAGCGCTGAGAGAACAAATTTGACGAGGGCATGTATGTATACGATATATCACTCACAACGGGAGTCTGTAGGCATAAACGTCTGTTCTGTTTCCGGTGCCCCGAATGACACCGTTAGACGTGCTGTTGGGTGTCCTCAAGTGAGAAGGGAAGTAAGAAGATGCAAGGATGCTTACAATTGACCGACTATGAAGGTGTCAGCGGCCCAGCGCAACGAAATATACACAAACTGGACTTACGATCGATCCAGAGGTTCACGGCAGCCGTCGTGATACCTCGCAGGGCAAGCGGAGACACCTCCGCACAGTAACCGCCAGCACACGAGACATACATCCCTAAGATGACATGCATCAGTAATCCAATGATACGTCTTCATAGCCAATCGGCGAACCAAGAGCAAATCCATTGATGAGTTTCCCGGCGAGGAGCATCCCGTTGGCATGTTTGGGAGTAAGGAATTGAATCAAGACGCCGACGATGGAGACCCCGCATGCAACAGTAACAGCCCCACGTCGTCTGTCATGCTCGCGTGAGCAAACGAAAGATACCCACACGGAAAAAACAAAACACTCGCCCCAACCGATCAGAGATCCAACCCAACGAGAGACCGCCAAACATGCCCCCGATCGAGCTGACACTGTTGAACGCGCTCTGCCAACTCGCAGGAAGGATAGGTTGGCCATCCGAGACGTATCCAAAGTCCGTGCGGAACTGGGGGACGCTCAACAGGCCTCCACCGACCTGGTCGTACGGACGTCATC
>JBBPQQ010000497.1:0-11616 GCA_038092595.1 Boletus subdepauperatus
GGCACTCCGTTGATGACGGTGGTCGTGATGAGGATGTGACTGACGAGCTGACGCCCTGTACCCACCCCCACCCGCTCGGTTGGTAGAACCGTGCTGCACTCGAGGCACAGCCGCTCGATTTCGATAAACCGGGTCTGGCCCAGCACTATTGCGTCGAATGCGCCAAGTACGTCTTTCCATCCATCGTTCATCGCCCCATCTATTTCTCCATCGTCCGCTCATCCCTCATATTTCAGGTACTACGAAACGGACATCGCACTACGTTCACACTGGAAAAGTAAAGTACACAAAAAGCGATGTCGTGCACTCAAGGAGCCTGCATACACCATCGAGGAATCTGAACGTGCTGCCGGGCTGGGCAGAGAGGGGAAACGGCCCTCGTCCACGACGAGCACGTGGATGTCCGCCACTGCCTCCGCTTCATCTGCGGTCACCGCAGCGCCTGCGTAGCATTCCATGTGTTTTGTCGCATGGAATCATTGTTGTTTGTGCGATCTGTGTGGTACGACTCATGTTTCACTTGCTCGCTTTGGTTTGCTTCCATTGCCACAGGAAGGTTACATTTCCGGTGAGCTGAGAACACGTTGAGAGAAGGGGATTTGAAGGAGAGGATCCTCATACACCCTCGCTCCAGCCCGGGTGCGCGCAGGCGGCCATGCTGAAACCGTGCAAAGAAAATTCTACCATTTGGCAGCAATTGTAAATTACCAGTAGTCGTGCATGTACTACCATACATTAATCATTTCCATACCAGTAGATCATCACAAGCATACCTGCGAGTCAGTTCCGCATAAATTAAGGAGAGAGAAAAAACCATATCTAGCATTACTCGACCCCAATAAATCACAGATAGTCCCAGCTTACTCACAGCAATGCAAAAAAAGAGTGTGGTGAAACGAGGGTTATCCGCCAGAGTTAACAGAGTAATTCGTCGCCCTATCGCCCTCTCTCTCCAAATACGAGTCCTCGTCTGACGGTTCGTCCAACGGCGCCGTCGAGTATATCCGTACCGTGCCGTCATGACTTCCCGTCGCAAGCATCATAGGGTCGTCGGTTGCATAGTTCCAGCCAATGCACGTCAAATCTCCGACGCTGGAAGCGCTTTGAGGTCGTATGCAATGTAGGAGAGCTGCTGTTTCTCGGTCCCAGATGTGTATATCACCCGCTGAGATGGACGACGATGAGCAACCACGACTAGCGAGCATGGACATGGAAGGAATAGCGACCTTTCCCGGCACAAAGAACGAACTGGTCGTCTTTACCACCGAAATGACAGGGACCTGCAATGTCGACAGAGCCCTTGAGAGCGAACGTGTGCTTCAAATTTAGTCGAGAGGTCTGCGCGTACTCGGCGCGATCTCTGTCTCGCACGATTTCGAGCTTCCATAATTGAGGAGCAGCCTGAGACGAGGGAAAGTTAGTGCACGTACCTATCCAGTCCACGAGTACTTACTTTCTCAGGAGATATAAGTACAGCTGACGTTTTCCTTCCCATGGCGATGTCACGGATATCGTTTGCAAACGGCGTTTGGCTTTGAAGATATTAAACTCAAATAATCAACGCGTAAAGCCGCACCACACACCTTTCCCTCGTCCTAGTCTGCATATTATACACTGGCAAATTTCACGATCAATCATACAAAACCAGTGCATCAATGTGATACACACCAATAAGACGCTTCTCAACTCTAGTATGCCGGCTGGGTTGTGGCCCGGAAAGCGGTGTTATCGAAGGCCCCACGCCAACCAATCGGGCGCAGTCCGGCGTCACAGCCACGTTGGTCAGCCGGACTTGTCCGAGGTGGTAGGTGTCCAAAACTTTTCCGTGGAGATCCTGAGGCACAATGAGGGACAATACGTTAACAAAGTCGCACTCTCGCTAAAATGAGGGTACCTACCAGTTTCACAACATCACTCCCCTCGACGGATAAGAATGCTGTTCATGATTGTCAATACCCGGCTGATCCTTCAGGAGTAAACGTATTACCATCCCCTGTAGGAAGCCATATGATAGACTGGACCGTGTTTTGGCGATCTATCGTTTTTTTACACACACCGTCCTATTCAATCTGTCAGGATCTCTGTCAACCGGGAGGTAGATGATCTTACCTCTGACCACACCTTGACCGCTCGGGTGAGTCGAGTGAGGAGTATCCTACTGTTCGGGGACCTCATTGAAAAGCTAAGCCCGACAACAATATGAGCAGAAAACCGGCACCCTACCAGGCGACTTGGCCGATGAATCCTCGAACGTGCACGAGCATGCGGTGGGTAGTGAAACTTTCCTAAACCTGGATCAGCCTTGAGGCGAGAGTATTTCAATTAGGTAACTCACCCCAACACGGAATATGACTGATGTCCTGTCCCAACTGATTGCGGTGTGAGAGTGCTGTGGACTCATGACAGACACAAATTACCTTGAAGTCGCCAAGTACCGTCCATTCGGAGAGAATTGAAGGTGTCGAACAAGTGCCTGGTGAGCGGCCATCTCTTGCGATGTACCTAGTGCCTTCAACTTGTCAATGGCGCCAGTCACCCGCACTCCACGCAATGATGACATCCCGGGATCCGGAAACCGAGCTGGCGACATAGGCACCGCTGATGATCCAGGGACTATCGGAGTATCGAATGAAGAGTTTCTGCGCGGGGACATGGGTCGAGCAGTGGACTGAAGCATGATTACAGAGCGGATCGCGTTCACGAACCGCTGACGAGCGTCAGAATGACGCGTTCCCGTAGTCTCATCTGTGCGTCCTTCAGTACTGGACGCTGGATTCTCGGAGACGATTGAGCAAACTGAGAGGGTAGCCTCAGGTTTGGGCATAAATGCAGCAGGTTCCTGATGATACACAGGCCGAGGAGGGGCACGGGCACGAGGACGAGGCTGAACGGGCTCTACGATTGGGAGCAACTCCTTAGGTTGTTTGGGCTTGATGATCCATTTCGTGAGACGTCTCAGGTACCCTCGTGCAGTAGTGATACGCATACTGCACCACCGCAAGAAGATCCGGCTAGTTCGTGCAATACGGGTATTCGCCAGACGATTGGTCGCTTCCGAAATCACCTCCTCGAGCCACTTTTGACCTTTGTGTTGGACAAATATCCATCGTTCTGACGCAAACCAGGCAGACACAGCAGCAAGTCCAAACGACGTAACAGCCTGTCATCAAAAATGAGAAACTGCAGTAGGGAACGGTCAAGAGGGTAGACTCGCCGTTAGAACGGTGATTATTGTAGAGGTTACGCGCCCCTGATGGAAACACCTGATCATGAGCGTACGTATGACGACAGTGGAGTAAGTCTACGTACCTGTCCAGATGAATATGTGAAAAGCATGAGCCCAGCGGAGAAGCAGGCGACGGACATCACTAGGAAGACCAGTGGAGAGCGTTTGATCCAGATGAGGACCCACCACGGAACCCTATGCCCAGGAGAGCGACTTAATGATGTCAGAAAGGATGACGCTCAGAAGTCTAGAGAAGAACTTACTACATAGCCTGCTTCCAAGTTAATCCCAGCAGACTATTCACTGCGGCCGCAATACTGAACACCAGCGATGAAAACCAGAAAGCGTTCACGGAATCCGCCAACACATTGCCGGTGGAATTGTATGAAAACTGTAACGTTGTTGCGGTGACCGCAGAGAAGAATGTCGCTACAGTCGATAAATTTAGTAGATTTGACGCAGCATGTTGCTGATGGAACCTGATTGTTGGGACACCTGTGTAGCATATCAGTGCACTGCTTTTCCATGACGCCTCCACACTCACCGATCTCGATGAACATGGACAACGTCCCCGTAATATTGTCTATGTGATCGCCGATCTCAGTAGTGAGGTCGTGCACGTAGCGCTGCACTGCTGGTGAGCGAAACTGAGCTGAACAAAGAAATCATGTCAGTTTCGACGCGTAAGAAGATTATATGTCAGCGCTGACACTTGTACTCAGCCAGACACGACGCCCAATACTAGACACAGAAGTGTCAAAGTTACATGAGTGAGCTCGATGAAACCCGACATACCTTCAAGTCAGCCTCAAAGCCCCGCATGGACTGGTTGACAGCCTCATCAGTGAACTCTGGGAATTCGTTGAGGCAATTGAGGAAGGTCACAACGTCCTTTGAAAAACTTTCAAACTGGGCCGGAAGTGTGTCAGGCTCCAAGTTGTCCTCCAAGATGAGTTTCACGAGGGGAGCGTGGTGGCCACGCCAAGGAGCCCGTCGCTGTCGGTGCATGAAATTGGGATTTGGAAGAGCCTCACGGGGTTGCCGCGAAATTTTGCGGGGGTATAGGTTCGCAGCATTTTCTCGGAACAGAAACAAAATTTTTGTCAACCGTTCGCGTAACTTGAACGCGGAGGAGAGAATCCCAACCGAGCTCCCCAGCTGGCGGGCCGCATTCGCGAAACCGCGGAGCTGACTACGGATGAGGGACAGAAGGTGATAAAACCAGACGTGTCGCGTACCTCTTTGTCGAGATTCTCTATCCGTCTAGAAGAGGTCAAGTCATTGGCATGGCCATCGTATGCGACTGAGGAACGTACTTTTCGAACCTGAAAAACAGCTCCGCACCAGCATTCGATAGCTTCTCATCGAGAGAAGTCGCTGCGAAGAACCCATCAGGCACGTTGTCCGCTGCAGACACGACCGCGACTCACGCAAGTCCTCTTCTAACATCGGCGGCGAGGTGACATCTGGGGGGATCGGTCGACGCGCGAACCGGCTATGAGTGAGAAAGAGAACGAACCGGCCTCGACCGCGTTGTCGCCGCTCAGGTCAGAGAGCATATCGATCAAGCTGAGTATCGTTTGCTTCCGCTTCAAGGGATCGCTAGACTCCATCCGAGCATAGGGACTATGGATAGATACACCCGGGTTCCCCTCAGGAAAGCCCCGAGCGGTGTGAGGGCTGCCTAGCGGCTTGCCTTGAGCTCCTCTAGAACGAGAGCGAGACCGACGGATGTTTTTGACCGTACTTCGTAGCATCTCGATAACGATGTAGGGAGCGAGCCCGGGCAATTCTGGAGGAGGACAGAAAAGTTCGCACAATGGATGGAGCTATAAGGTGAGAATCAAGGGAGGCGAATGAAGAAGTGGTTCCGACTTTGAAATGCAAACAGAGCTTCGAGTGTTCTGGCCATGCTCCTCGCGCAGGACGAAAACGCGAGATTCATTCCTCCGCTTTTCTCGTTCGGCACATGCCACCTAACGTTACGAAACGCAATCGGGACACTCAGCGAACTGAGCCAGCGCGTAATTGCCTTGAGGACGCATGGCGAAATGAGCGACCCTAAGTGCAGGCTGACTTTGGAAAGGACGCACTCAGCAATAGTTAATTAAAATCTATCTCGGTCCAGGATAATCCACGCCCCGTCTGCGGAATACATAAAGACAAGCAATAGGGGACCATGGCTTTCTTGTCGACAGCCGGCCAAATTGGTGGCGACGTAAAAGTAAAGTGACGGCTTGGGCATGGATCTGACGTGCTGATGCAACGTGTTAAGAAGCGCGTGAATTCACGAGAGCGGTCATGATAGACTGCAATGGCTTCGCGACCAAAAGCAGCGAAAAATCGCGATTGATGGAGACGCGATGCCGCGCAGTCCGGCCTGTTAAAAACTTTGACGGGGACGTGTGAACGTGGCGGAGGAGGAGACTAGAAGCGGAGGAGAAGAGGGTTTGTGAGTAAGCCTCCCAGGGTGGGTAAGTGATCGCGGCGCTGACGAGAGACGCTTATCCAAAGATATGACCGATCGCAGGGGGTGCCATGGAGGACTTGAGGGGGACGAAGCGGTGCAGGCAGGACTTCTCAGCGCTGCGGCCTGAGAAGTCCTGCTGGACCTTTACTCGTGGAGCGGAAAGATAAGGGTGACTCCTCACTGCAGCTGAACTGGACTGGGCTGCCACGGCGATGTCCCATGGCCAGGTCGCAGAAATGAAATGAACGCCCATTGCGGCCCAGGACCAACGTGGACTGGAAGTAAACCTAAATATTAGCGTTCGAGCAGTAGTAAAGGTACAGGATCTGATTAGGAAAGGACGAGTTGGACTCGAACTGCCACCGTCCGCAAAACATGAATTACTAGGATGCGCATCCTATCCTGGAACATCGTGGGTCGTCACCAAACGCCCCAATTCCGTGCTTACGACGCTGCAGAACGGCATTCGCACCCTTCCCCAGTACCACCCGTACGTCTCCGGCTCATCTCGCCTGCCCCACTGCCTCTCAGATTTGCCAGATGGAACACATTCAAGTCTTTTCACCAAGTTCTTCTTCACCTAGAAGCAGACATAATATGCTTTCAAGGTCTGTCGTTCATTTGCCCGGCTATGTCGTCCCCGCGAGCCGACCCCGTCCCAGAAATGAAAGCTTCACGGGGCAGTCTTGACAGGAACCTCGCCGTCCCCGATCCCTTTCACGCCTTTTTCTCCTTCCCCGCCAGCAAGGGTGGTTATAGCGGCGTCGCGGTATACACAGACACTCGGACCGTCACACCTCTCAAAGCGGAAGAGGGTCTCTCAGGGACTATCCAGCCAAAGCCACCGCTTACCACGGACGAATGCATATCACATTCATATCCCTCTGCTCACGAAATGGAACTGATGCCAGATGACTATCATAATACATTTTCCGATCTCGATGCGGAAGGACGAGCCCTCGTACTCGATTTTGGTCTTTTCGTCCTTATCAATGTCTATTGCCCAAACGAAACGTCTGATGCCCGTCTCCCGTTCAAGATGAATTATCACTTTATGCTCCAAGAACGCGTCAATAAACTCATCTGTGAAGGACGCGAGGTTATCGTAGTCGGTGACATAAACATCTGCGCAGCCCCACTCGACCACTGCGACGGCCATCTCGCCAGCAACGCGGCAGCGTTTCATGATCATCCTGCGCGAGCTTGGTTCCACAGCTGGCTTACTCCAAACGGGTGTATGACTGATGTGGTGCGGTCATTTTGGCCAGGCAGGAACGGGATGTACACATGTAAGACGCACATTTCTCCTCTCATTCTCTCTCACTCTCTTTAGCATTCTTTGTTGATCTCCTTTTCTGATGCAATTACACAGGCTGGAACACCAAGATCTCAGCGCGGGAGACAAACTATGGGACTCGCGTAGATTACATTCTCGCCACAAAGGGCATCCTGCCATGGATCAAACATGGGGATATCCAACCTGGGCTCAAGGGCTCTGACCACTGCCCCATATTCATCGATCTCCACGACGAGATCACCACCTCGACTGGCCAAAAACTGTCTCTCCAGCAAGTAATGCCGACAGCCGGAGGACGGGCCGAGCCCCCTCGGCTCGCGGCGCGACGCTGGGATGAGTTCTCTGGCAAGCAGACGTTATTGTCCTCATTTTTCGCCAAGGGGGGAAAGATGACAGCAGTTACATCAGCAGCAAGCGATACGACGCACGATTCGCAACCGCCGGGATCGGCATCTCCGTCCTCGTCGCAAGCGCCGGCTATCTTATCCATTGAGTCTGATGCTGCTCCTCAGTTACCCGAGGCTGTGCCGCCGGACCCCGTTCAGGTTCAGGATCCAGACTTTGTTTCAGGATCTCTTCCATTCTTAACGACCACGACCGGACCTACTTGCCTATCGCCAACCCCCACGCCTTCGCCCTCGGAAAGCAGTGGTGACCCCGAAACGAAACGCGTTGCACCCCTGAAACGCAGGTCGACGGATCCGCCAACAGCAGCAGCAGTCGCGTCGAAACCGAGCAAGAAGCAAAAGAAGGACAAAAGCAAGCATCCAGGTTCAGATATCGGATCGGGATCTGGACAACGCACCCTTGCCGCGTTCTTCGCTCCCCAGCCCTCTCAGTCCCTACCACCTTCCCAATCACCACCTCGGTCTAAATCTCAGCGGCAGCCCAAATCGGCGTCGCAGCCAGAATGGAACTCATCGCTCTCCTCGGACGGCGATCTTGCATCGGACTATCAGCTTGCGCTCCGCCTCGCCTCCTCGCAGGAAGCGGAACCGCTACCACTGATATCCTCCACCGGAAACGGATCATGCGCCAACAGCAAAGCAGCCTGGTCCCAGCTCATGGCACCGATCCAACCCCCCAAATGCACAGTCCACGGCGAGCCAGCCAAGGAGTACACTGTGAATAAGCCAGGACCGAATAAGGGGAAAACGTTCTTTATCTGTTCTCGGTACGTTATTCTTGTTCACCTCGGGCATTCAGTCGCGTCATTGACTAATGGTCACGATCAATCTGATTTGTTCCCGGATCTCATACACTCCGGTCCGATCACGCGGCGGACACGTATGTAGCCCCGTTGGTCCGGGCTATGACAAGGGCAAAGGGGAGCGGCCTCGCGAGGAGGTGGACCACAGATATCGCTGCAACTTTTTCGTGTGGTCTGCCAATGTCAGACGCGAAGCTCTCAAGAGAAATGGGGGGACTCTGCTGCCCAGCCGACCATGACGTTTACATGATTGGGTCTTCATCGCTCGTTATCGCGTCAGGCTCCGCACCACGCACGACGTATCCTTGTATTCGCGTAACATAATAAAGTCGCTCCAAGAACACGTATCTTTCCGAGCCTGAGCCGGAGCTCGTCGGAAGCCAAGTTTGCATATAAACGACCCTCCAGCACGAGGAGAGAGATAACAATCAATAACGACATACGTGATATCCCGAGCAATGGCTGTGATTGTATTAGCTCGCGCCGCGGACTTGCTTCTTGGCCGGGCCAACGGTGGTGTTGTTGACCTGCAAATGGGTGTGGAGTGAGGAGCGAACCAGGTTTGCATGGCGTAATTCATTCTCACCTTTGTCGCGAACCGCAATGATGTCAATGACTCATTCAGGTGTGCGGCGAGTGGAGAGACGTTCAAGATCATCTTTGCAAAACACCGGTCATGAACACAGCATCGGACCAACGTCAAGATCGCAGGAAACGGTGAACTTACCAGCGTTTTTGAGTGCCCGCTCAATGAATGTTGCAAAAGGTAAGTGAGCTACCCATGGCAAAGAATCGGAGAGGCACAGCAGTACAGGATGGCGAAGATCCCCATACGATCACCAATCAAAAATAAGAGAGGAAGTCGCGAGAGGCATGCATGGATGATCGACCCACCTTCGAATTCCTGTACGGAATGTGTTTCTCCACTTTCTCCCCCTTTTCGCCCAAGGCAGCGATGACGTCTCCCAGTGCGCTCAAGCTGCGATTGATGTTCTGTGTCTCTTTCAGACGTTCCTTGTCCCCTGCAGCGCCGCTGGAGTTTAAGCGTTCACTTCCTGCTAGATCGACGAGGTTGAGGCTCCCCTCACACCGCTCCCCCGTGTGTTCATTGCACCCTGAAATTCGAAGGGTAAAGACTGAATGCGACCGCGATGAACGTTCGTTCATAAGGGTTGCCGCAACGGTACGTCGTGAATTCGCTAGTCGCAGGAGCGCCGAAACTTCACGGGGCGTGCGCAGGGGCATCACGTTGACGTCAGTTACTCGCGTACTCGCGCTCGTCGCAGTCTTCTCATGTTTAATCTCGTGCTTCTTCTTGTCAAACTCGCCTTTCCCAAGCAGGTCGTTGATCGTCTCATTGTACTGCGTTATCTTCCAGTCAATGACAATCGAAGAGACTGGAAACGAGGGACATTCACAATTTCCAAAAACTGTCCCTCCATGCTGTACGTCCAGCCTTGGCTCTTTAGTGCGTCTGCAGCTCTGAATACCTCATTGACAGCGCGGGGTATCATTCCCACCGTAGCTTCGGTCTACAGAGACTTGTTTAACAAGCGGACGTGTGGCGCGGGATGAACTTACAGAGCCACCCTCCATGGTGAAGGACTTGCCAGAACCTGTCTGGCCATATGCAAAGATGCAAACGTTGTATCCATCCACGCAACTCTGTGCGAGGAGTGAGATCTCCTCAAAGACGTTGCCTTGCGTAGACTCGGGTTCGAACACCTATGGTCAACCATGAATGGCAAATTTTGGAACGGAAGGAAATCCTTACATAATCAAATGAGAAGGCATAGACCTCCTTTCGTTCTTGACCCATTGCGCTCGAGCTTGAGGAAGTGAGGACAATTTCTTTGTGGTCTCTCCTATCAGGAAACGTGATATCTGCTACGAGAGCTTTTGTGGGATCCTCCGGATTTGGGCCACTGTTCGCAGATGGCCTTGAACGTGTTCCACCGCCAGGCAGGGAAGCAAGCTCGTGAGGGAGGACTGGGCGGACACGACAAAACACGCGAATGTTTCCCTTGAGCTCCTGGACCAAATTGTGCAACTTCCGGCGGACCATTTCTGCCTCCCTCGCCTGTTGCTCGAGGAACGCTATTCGCCTCAGGGCAGACTGGTGATCGAGATCCTGCTGCGAGGCTGTCGATGTTACGGTATCTAGTTGTGCTTGCAACGCGTTCCTTTCTGTCTGAAGCGCGTTCATCTGTGTGTTGAGCGTTATCTGGGCTGCTGACTGATTGGAGACCATGGACTTGAGCGATGCGACGCTTGCTCGCTCTCTGTCGAGGTCCCCCTTTGCGACTCGGAGGTCCTCTGAGAGCTGTCTGATCTCGTTTGCGCGTTTTTGGAGCTGCATCTCAAACTCTGATATTTCCTTTGCATGCTTGAGGCGAAGTTTCTCCAGTTGCTCGGTGGAGTCGACGAGCTGACGCCGCTTATCTAGTTCTGCTTCCCTAGATGAAGCAAGCTCATGGTAAAGTGCGCGGTGGTCGGCTTGGATCTCTGCCACCCTGGCGCGTTCAGCATCCATTTGCTGGGCGATGCGGAGAGCGTTGGCTGTCTGTGCACTCTCGATGGACGTGACTTGATTCTGGAGATCTCGAAGTGTGTCCGTGGTGCGCACGGAACCAGAGGCGACGCGCCCCCTGGACCTGACGGCCGCGGTGGAGGGCTTTGGGGGTGCGCTGGTCGCACGGGTGGAGCGACGCGGTAATGTGAGCCTGGGAGGATCTGGTTTCGTAAGTCCGGGGAGCGGTCGAGGGTTGTTGCGCGAGGCGGGTTGGGGATGGGAGCTTGCATTGGTGCCGATGGCGGGGAGTTTCCTGGGCTGGGCGAGTGCGTCGTCGTCGTCGATGGGTGACAGCTTGCGTTTGTTCATTCTCGGCACCGGTGTCGACGTGCAGACCGGCGATGGTTCTGTCCAAGACCCGCTGAGCATTCTTGCAACACAACCGACAAAAATTACGAACCACCGCGACGCGATTCGTCACGTGAGCGTTCATTATGACGTAACATTTCTGGTTATCTGATCTGATAACGCGTAAATGCTGCAGATTCATAGCATCGTGCGACATCGAGAATCTGGTTTTCCGTAACCTTGATGCAAAATGGATAGTGAGGTCGTGCGTCGTGAAAACTTGTAGTTGGCTGGAACAATCTTGTCGTTATATAATCAAGTTATCACGTGATCCGTACTAGGCAAATTAATTGAATGAAATTGCAAGTAAAGAGCTGGACGATGGCGACACTCAGCAGACGCGTTCCTCGGTCCGTGCTCAAGACACAGCTCAGAGGTTATGCATCTCCATCTGGTTTCAAGCGCAAGACCGGCATCCGCGACGGCGAAGGCGCCCCAGACGGCTCCGGCGAGCAGCCAACGGGCAGGCGGAGGAGGGATACGGTATGTTCAT
>JBBPQQ010000498.1:0-11614 GCA_038092595.1 Boletus subdepauperatus
AGACACCCGATCGCGAGAGGGGATTTCCTAGCCGTCCTGGAACCGGCATCTTGGCAGCAATAATACGACTGGATTGTTCCGCCCGAGCTTCATCTATACGGAGGAATCAATCCAAACCTCGTCTCGTCTCATACCTACTGACTCCCAAGGCCCCTAACTCAATACTCCCAAGTCCAGGACTTACGCAGGAAGCTACGTCGTCGATGTTTACAGACATAAGCCTGCCGACCAACCTTTTGTAGGACTTCTAACGTACTCACAAGCACAATTCTTGTCAGTTTATGAGCGCGAAGTGTGTCTCAACTATCTTCAGGTGTACTGCGTCGGTGCAGGCAACCAGAGCCACGTGGCTCTGATCTTTCAGCATCTGTTTGTCCACACAAAGCCATTAGCGCCCGAGGCTCCCTCCATATTTCTGTGTAAATCTGCCATGAGTCGGGAATGGTGATGAGAATCTGTGTGGATTGTCCGACTCATCGATCCACTCGGGTCTTTCGGGTCCGCGGGACGCTTCATTCATGAGATTAGTCCGAACTCAACAAATGCTGCAGGACCTACGACAATCCACATAGGATTAAGTGAGATTCGGATTTCAGGTTTTCCCTGATTCGGAGCCGACCCAAGGAAACAACAATACCGTTCAACGGCGAACTTTCAGCAGCCTTGGTTCTTTGTTTCTGCTCACCGTAATCCCGGGCTACCATCTTGTAGCCAAATGTCAGGAGGGTATTGCCAGCAGCCTGAGCCGCAAGGCCCTTATGTCCACGCGTACTGAACAGCTCAAATCCCACGATTGGCGCATCAGTGAGGCGAATCATAAAGACTCGATAATGCACCCACCTTTAATCAGAAGATTTTCAGTGATGGATCACTCGAGGAGCGGACGCAATATGTTGACGATATTGCGCAACTCCAAGTTCAACAGGACAGCAACTTGAATATTTTTAGCGCCATTTGGCATCCAACCAATGGCATAGCAGGACCAGTGATGTTGACTCGGCGACAGGTTCACCATTCCGTTTGATGAAGACACGGAAAAAATGGACGGGGAGGCCTGACCCAGCCTCCAGGTTGCTGGTGACATTGGGTTCATGCCATATGGTGGTGCCACCGTGCCACCAAGAACCCACTGGCACCAACATCCCAACATCCCGTGCACGTGTACAATACGCTTGTGACTTCATGGCAATATAATTGTTCGCATTGATGACGAACTACTTTTCGCCACATCCATGCGGTCGTATACATTCCGTTCGTGGCATGGTGATAATGCTCCAAGTGGTGCATCATGATGTTTGTCCCGGACAGCCGTAAGTCCCTTGAAACTCAGGCACCCAACATGCGATTCAGACGAATGAAGGCTTATCAGATAACGGTTCCATCGGCTGGGAAAGCGCTCGGCCGACTCATCTGGTGGGAACTCCCGGCGAACTCAGGCACCAACAAGGGTCCCAGATGGTGCTTATCAGATAACGGTCCATCAGGCTGGGAAAGCGCCCGGTACCTCAGTTGTTGTCACTTTTCAGGCAACCCGACGTCGGGTAGGAACCTCCGAGACGCAGCCAAGTCGAACTTTGCGTAACATGCAACACAAGTTACACAACCGCAGCGGTGGCACACAAGTTTTGTCAACAGTGCGTTGCCTGCCAGTGAACATCTCGGCCGAAGTGCGCACGCAATCCCTATAGTGCCACTGAGCATTGAACTTCAAGTTACCACCCGGCCGGCCCGGTCCTTGAATCGCTGAGGGTGGCACCATTAGCACGCAGGGCCGCAAGCGGGGTAGTCGACTGGTAGTCGCGACCCTCATTTCACAAAGCCGTGGCTCTACTCGGAGACCGGAAACAGAGTCTCAAACAATCCTGAGGAATAAATTCGTCCCTTCTTACTATGAATTTCAAGTTCCAGTACTTTTTATCTGTGTAGGCTGTCATACCACACCGCGACCGGGAATCCGGATCGTCGCGACGCCCCCCTCGGAACTTTCTGCTTCGGGCTTGCCAGCCGTCTAGCAGTATGTGATTGAAGACTCAGCCCTTCGCAACGCTGTAGCCCCCGCGGGCTCGGTTGTCGATGAACTCGGGCGAACGTACGATTCTACTGTTTCGGTTTTTCGACATCGAATCGAGCTGATCTGGGCCCTGTTTCCCTCCTTGGTCCATGGAATAATCATACTGGCGGCAATTTATCCGGCAAGGGTATGACATCCACTTCTTGGGACCATCCATCAGGTACCATATGCGTCTTTCCCTCAACAGCCTCGGTGACGGCACTTCTGGCCCAATGTCAACTCGTATTCTTATAAAAGGTCACCCAGAATGCCTATCTCTTTGCGCTCCCAAGAGCCACCACCACCTATCATTTCTTCCTCCCCTGGTTGCTCTAGGTGCCGTCGATCTTCGGTCCCCCTTCAAGCCCCTTCATCCTTCTCCTTGTCAGACAGACATCCACCTGTAACAACAATTCTAACAACCATGCAGTTTGAAGAACGTGCCGCTTCTTCGACTTCTACATCTCCCGTTTCCAGCAGCACCTTGGTGTATGACTTGGATATTTTCATCCTCGCCGCTATTCTCCTGTTTTCCTTATTCAATGTTCCCCGTGCATTGGTGTACATTGCGAATAATCGCTCCGAAGTATTCCATGGCTATCTCCTACGCTCCGCCACCCAATTCAGGATGTACAAGTCTCCTACAGGAATTATTCTGCAATCCAAAGAGAAAGGGCGGCTGGAATATTCCATCCCCACTCTTGAATCGGCTGCACCGCTCAAGCAACCCTGGCACTTTCCTATGCGTTTCTCGCTGAGACACCCCGCAGCAAGTTTCATGCAATATCGCGTCCTTGAGAAATACACTATTGTACAGGTCCTCTTGATAGCAGGATATACTGCCGCAGTGTTTTTTGCCGCGTTTTATCAATCAAACCCGATCTCCAAACCCCATCGCACTGGCTGGGTTGTTGCGTCTCAAATCCCCTTTGTGTACGCCTTCGCTACGAAGAACAATGTAATTGGGCTGCTCGTCGGTGTCGGGTATGAGAAGGTCCGTGTTTAAAATCAATTCAAACCTGGAGCATTTGAGCTAACATTCAACCCAGCTCAATTATCTTCATCGTCATGTTGGACGCTTGATGGTGATTGGGGCCAACGTCCATGCCATCGGCTACAGTATGTCATTACTCCTAACCACGCACGTTGGCAAAGTTCATCTCAGATCTGTCTTCTGTGTATGTTCACAGTATACAAGTGGAGCTTCGCGGGCACCATCTCTGAGAATACTTCCGAACCGTATGTTCTCTGGGGCATCCTCGCTCTAGTCTGTTTCGATTTCCTTGGCTTCTTCTCGATCAAGTGTGTCCGGACGAAATCCTACAACCTCTTCTTCGGGACGCACGTCATGGGATTGACTGTAACGTTGTTCGCCGTGGGTGGTTCATACCCGCCTCTACTTGCCCAACTGACCGCTGCTGTACTATAGGCGTGTTACCACGAACAGGCTTGTATCCCTTACGTTATCGCGGGATCCGTTGTCTATGGACTTGACCATATTATCCGTACCATTAAGACCCGCTTTACCACTGCAACCCTTCGAACAATCCCAGAGCTAGAACTCACTCGAGTAGATATTCCTTCCCTGAGCGTTGGTTGGCGCGCCGGCCAACATGTCCGTCTGCGCGTCCTTTCCACTGCCATGGGTCTTTGGGGGATGACCGAGGTACATCCGTTCACTATTTCCAGCGCGACCAACACGGAGGAAGGCTTGGTTCTGATGTGCAAAAGGACTGGGAGTTGGACGAAAAAACTGTACGAGATGGCGCAGACGAATGCATCTGAGCAAGGTCAGGAACCCGGGGGAAGGGTGAAAGTAATGGTCGAAGGACCATATGGTATGTCCCTGAATCGTCAGCCCTGTCGTTGAAACTAAGTTGAATTTTATAGGCGGCGTCGGTAACACCACGGTTCCGAACTACTCAGGGGCAATGTTCGTAGTTGGGGGCAGTGGCGTAACGTTCGCGCTGTCTGCGGTTCAAGATCTCGTGCTGGCTGGTGATAGGAGCAGGACTAAAGTCATCGAGGTGGTCTGGAGCATTACCGACCCAGGTTTGTCTTTCGTCCACCTTTGTGTATGCTTTCAAGGGGCTGAGCTGCTCTTTCAGCTGCCTTGGAAAAAATTATCTCTCTCTTTGCTGCACTCGTATCTGAAAGCAGTCCCGCTAGACTTCGCGTCTCAGTATTCTATACTCGTGTTCAAACCACTCCCTCATTTCAAGGACTTGTACTCCCACCAGGCATCACCCTCACTCCTGGGCGCCCGAAGATTGGGAAGCTGGTGGACGGCCTTGTCACGTCCATGATGAGCAGGCGCGATGGCGCACACGGTGCATTTGTTGCTGTTTGCGGTCCCGCTGGTCTTTCCAAGGACGTGGCTCACGCTGTGAGGGTTTACGACGTTGACTTCGGGAAAGCCATTGGTGGCATCCAGTTCCACGAGGAGTGCGTCCTTTCACTGCGAATAATATATCTCAGACTGACCCAAATCTTCTTGTTTGCTAGAGTATTTGGATGGTAACTGTTATTGGGCCGATTTGCGGTCTCTCATTCCGGAAACTACTCTTCTTTTCACTCTGCAATGACAGGACGACTACGTTCGTCTGAGCTTAGACAGACAAATCAACGATTTAACAGTACTATGACTCGCTTCTGTATTGTAAATAATGCTTATGGATGGAATTTAAAATATTTGGTTACTATGATCAACCTTCATTGCAGGTAGGGGGAAGAATATAACATACTACTTCGTGCCATGGTACGGCCAGCGACACGCTTGGCTCGGTGATTCGGAGAGAGTGCAAGATGAAGCACATTGTCAGATGCTTGAGGGGGCCCGATGAGTCCGGGGATAACTTTCCTACGAGAGATCCCTCATGGAAAAGCGTATAACTGGGACAAGCATGATGTGTTGATCAGAAAGCCCAGTTGGAAAGGTCGAACTATCAGGGATCATGGAAACCGTTTGAGAGGTCCCAGAATAAACACGCCGAAATTACCGGAAAACCCTGCGTTGTCAAGGAGCGAGACCGGTTGGACCGAGGAAGAGGTCAGGTTGCGGCCTCGGTAGCATGGCACGTGAGAGGAAACGTCCGGTGACCGCATGTCGCTAGCATGTCTAATGCCCCCGACATTGAGTCGATGGGTGGCAACGGGTCGATCGAAGCCCTCCCGATGCTTTATTTAGGTTGGTCGGTCCTCTGATTGGCCACTCACGGGCGTCTCCACGTCGCTCACGCTGAACACGGAGAAGGTCCGGTTTCAGCCAAACCAAATCCCCATCATCACCTGCTCTCCCCGTCCCCGTCCCATCGCGAATCCCTGGACCTGCAGTGGTGCATGTGTATTGCTTCAATTCCCCTGTTAATCGTGGAAGATTTCTAAGGGCAGAACGGAAACATTTATTCTGACATCTTCTCTTTGGGGCCACTTATAAAGTCTTGCCAGAAAACATGGATTTACCAGTTGAACTTCTAGGCGGTCGCCTCTGGGCTTACTGTCTCTCCCTTTTTCATTTCCTGTCGGGTTTTGTACCCAAGGACGTTGAGATGTTGTTCAGACGGCTCTCCTGTTTTATAGCCGTCTCGACATGCGCATCTCTCACACTTTCTGCCCCTCCTGGTTTCCCGTCTTCTGGAAATGGCCTCTGGTACACGATGCCGGGAACAATATGGGCGCAAGAGCTGCTTCCAATCGGAAACGGCTACTTGGCTGGTATGTGCTCATGTCAGTCACCGCTGTCTTCCAGAGCCTATGCCACATCCAGCGATGCTCCCCGGCGGCACTTCACAAGAGTCAACCCAGCTTGACATTGAATCTCTCTGGTCTGGGGGATCTTTCCAAGATCCTGTACGTGGTCCGGCCTTTCGTTTAGAAGTGATAGACTCATGATGGCTTGCGCATCGCAGTCGTACAATGGCGGTAACAGTTTGCCCTCGCAGCAGACACAACTTGCCCAAGACATGCAGAGTATTCGCAAAACTATATTTTCTAACTCATCTGGCACAGTTGATTGTACGTTTAATTTGTCCGTAATGTATACCGTGGAAACCAACAGCATCACGAAGATATTGGGGAGATTATGGCAGATCCTGGCGCGTATGGTAAGCAAGAATGTTTATCTTCGGGTCTTCGGGACTGATGCTCACTGACATACTATTATGCTGTCTTTGGCTACTGTTTCTCTGGCCGGGTCGTCTACAGGTTCCTATACCGGAGCGGGGTATTTGCTGGCAACTTTGGACACCTCCGGCACGGTGACGAATTATGCGAGGTGGTTGGACCTTGACGAAGCGACTGCACGAACCGTGTGGTCCCAGGGTGGCGCAACCTTTAACCGGTATGTCGATGTTCCAAGGAAAGAGCAACTGACTGACTCAGGTGACAGAGAAACATTCTGCCCTCACCCCATTTTAGCTTGCGTGCAATACGTGAACTCTACCAGCCCACTCCCACCACTTACCTATGCATTCTCCGTGGGTGCCGAGACCGGACTTCCGATTCCCAATGTTACCTGTTTCGATAACTCGACTCTTAGTATCAGAGGCTATGTGTCCGACCCTGGGATGCTCTACGAGATACTTGCTCAAGTGGAAGCACCAGGCGGCGCCGCGGCATGCTCCGCAGTCCCCGGATCAAGTCCTCCTAACGCCACGCTCAGCATAAACGGTACCTCCGAAGCATGGATTACTTGGGTCGGCGATACCAACTATGATATGGCAGCTGGAAATGCTGCCTTCAATTATTCTTTTCAAGGGCCAGACCCTCACAACAATGTTGTCAACCTTTTGGCTTCAGCAAATCTTAAATCTACCGATTATGATTCCATTCTCGCGGAACACATTGCTGACTACCAGTCAATTATGGGACCATTTTCGCTTTCGCTCGGTCAGATACCAGACTTCAGCACGCCTACGGACCAGATCCTCGCATTATACCAAACGAACATTGGAAATACATACCTGGAATGGTTGATATTCAATTATGGCAGGTATCTTTTAGCTAGTAGCGCTAGAGGGACTCTACCAGCAAACCTGCAGGGCAAGTGGGCTGATGGATTGGCGAATCCTTGGTCTGCAGGTGAGTGTTCGCTCGGGTTAGACAATATTTGCGACAACAAATCTATGAAACAGACTACCGTGAGTACACATAGATTTTCTAACCAGCCGGCATGCTCAACTTCACTCTTAGACGCCAACATTAATGTCCAGATGAATTATTGGTTCGCTGAGATGACCAACATGGATGTTGTTGTTCCCCTATTTGATTACATCGAGGTATGACCAGCTACGAGGAAAGGAACACTGTAATATAACGGATTTAGAATACCTGGTCTCCACGCGGGGCCTACACCGCTTGGGCTCTGTACAACATCAGTTCTGGCTGGGTAACTCATAGCGAGGTTGGTTTTTCATCCGGTATGCTGTTCGGCATACGTTAATATATTACTGCTGTAGATGAATGTACGCCAGCTCGACCCATTGGGCATTCTGATGTTCTCAAGCTTTCCAGACTTTTGGCCACACTGGAATGAAGCTCTACGACAATTCAGCACAATGGGCGAATTATCCAGGTATGTTGTTAAGCCGAGTTAAGTTAGCATATCCAGTTTACAACTCGTAGAATCGAATGTTTGGATGGTACGTTGTCAGACACTGATGGTTATGATAATGCACCCATGCACGCCAGATGATCCATGCTTGGGATCACTTTGACTATACTAACGATATCCAATGGTGGAAATCTCAAGGATACCCGCTTGTCAAGGTAACCGCGATTGCCGTCTTTGACCCAAATTTTCATGATGGGCAACCCCTAGGCTGTTGCAAGTTTTCACCTTGAAAAGCTTATTGATGATTTATACTTCAACGACTCCACACTGGTCACAGCACCTTGCAACTCGCCTGAGCAAGTTCCGATTACGTTCGGTACGTTCAACGCAGATTGATATTGCACACTGCGTTGACTGACAAGGATCCAGGATGTGCTCATGCTCAACAGCTGATTTGGCAGCTTTTCAACGCCGTTGAGAAAGGATATGCAGCTGCTGGTGACACGGACACTGCATTCCTGAATTGTACGTTTTCTCACCTGACGGAATGTTTTTTCTAACTGGGTTTTTAGCTGTGCTATCTAAGCGTACTCAAATGGACAAGGGCCTCCGCATCGGACGGTGGGGGCAATTGCAAGGTCAGTTGTTTCAATCATCTCTCACTACATGGCTAACCGCGGGACCGTTCTTAGAATGGAAAGTCGATATGGATTCCCCAACGGATACTCATCGCCACCTGAGTCATTTGATAGGCGTGAGTGAGCTTGGTCCATCTTGTGTGACCCAACTTGAAAAAAAACTTCAGTTATACCCAGGCTATGCTATTACATCATACGATTCTGCCCTACAGGGCGGTCTGATCGTCGACGGAACGTTCCTGAATTATACCAAAGAGCAAGTTCTGGCGGCCGCTGAAACAAGTTTACTCCACAGAGGGAATGGCACTAGTCCAGATGCCGATTCAGGCTGGCAGAAGGTCTGGAGAGCTGCGGGATGGGCCCAACTCGGACATGAAAGGGAGTACTACAAAGTGCTTACCGTATGTGTTCAACTCGTTTTCATTTTAATCTCCTGACTTCTGGTCAGTACGCTATCGAGAGGAACTTTGCCCCAAACCTGTTCGATCTTTATTCCCCTGGATCTACCGTGTTCCAAATTGATGCCAACCTTGGATATCCGGCTGCGGTTTTGGTTGGTCTTTTTATGCCAACAGGAGGATATTGTAGACTGATCCCCATTTCCAGAATGGTCTGTTGCAAGCTCCCGACGTTGCTAGTATCGACATTCCACTTCGGGTGACACTGCTACCAGCGCTGCCCGCCAACTGGAGCACCGGCTCGATCAAAGGCGCGCGTATCCGCGGTGGGATTACCGTTGACTTTTCCTGGAGTGTTGGAAAACTCACCTCCGCAACCTTTACCGTTGATGATAATGTTGCTGGACGGGAGAGAGAAGTTGTTGTAAACTATGCGGGCCAGGTTATAGGACGGTTCAGGACCAACGGGGGGTTGGTAATGAATCTGTCGTGAATCTGACGTTTTAAACATGGTCTGATCGATAAACTATTTTTATGTGGAGCCGTCGAAGTGTGTTGGTCCCGAGCGACCTCAGGCATACATAGTAGTTGACTTCCCCACAAAGTATACGAGAAAACAGAAACAATATATAATTGGCAGGCTACACTGCGGCGGGGGTAGTTGGTCTCTAGGTGACGAGTATTAAAACTATACTTGGGCCACGTTTGCCACGATTACCTTCCAGTCTTCCCCATCGCTCTCCTGTATCTCTGCGCCCAATGACTCTAGTCTATCCCACCACCACTGATGTGATTTATCATATTCCCCTCCTCCTTCTTTCGACACCCTAGCATTCCAGGGCTTGTCTGCCAAGATGTAATGAAGACATCTGATTTCCTCGTCCCGCCAGAGTGGTTTATGGATTAGCATCAACGTCTTGAGCGCATTGTAGCACCAGGGCAATGGCTTCCATTTTCCCTTGAAAAAGTCGGAGAGAAGATCCTGATCGACGAATGACCAGGTTGGAAGGAGCGGGGACGTGTAGAGATGGTTTTCAACTGCCTGAGCGAGCTCAACGGAGGGATTTAGTACGACAAGCCCACTATTAAGTAGAGAGTGGGGTCGTGGACTGCTGCTGGTTATCTGCGTCGGGTCCGTTAGGCCGGTAGGATGGGAAAGGGGTGTATAAGCACAATTCTCTGGCACCCTTTTTTGGGTTGAGCAAGTTGGCCGGATTTTTGAAAAGGACCACTAACCAATCGGCCGGGTAGTGTTTCAGCTTTCGAGGGTTGCAGGCGCAGACATGGGCAGCCGCGATTTCATCTTTTCCAACCGGGAAATGGATCAACTCGTCCATTCTCCGCATCACAATCATGTCAGCATCCAGGAGGACGATGCGCTATCAGAAAAAAGGTTTGGGTCATGCAAGAATGATATACTGTAGTCATGTATTCTACTTACATCGTAATCTGTCAACCCGAAGGCCCTGGGCTCATCGTTCAGAAATTTGAAGACATTGTGTACCCAACAGTCTCACCTCAGCTTCGACCAGATGTCCGCGAACCTGGAATCGTGAGCTGATAGAGTGTGCTGACCCGCCGGGGGCTGAAGGGACTGGATATCTATCACCGTAATCTTTCTTCTTGCAAGGATATCACGAGCGTCCTGCTGTAAAGCAGGAGTGGCCATTATGATCAATGGATATTCGGAACCCACAGACCGAAGGGTGTACTCTAGTACCAGCACACCTGGCAGGTAGTTGGCGTTCGTTAACAAGGTCGCATACGCTGCCCTGATAGCCATATCAACGGAGGCTAGTTGTTATGGAGCGGGATGAAGCTCGCGCCCGCAGGTATCAATCAACTTGAGCATATATATCGCGATAAGGTTATCTCGGCCATTTCCGCGTTCTCGCGAAAACGCGACCTGTAGCCTATTCGATCATGGTCAACAGCCACAGTTCGCGTACTATGCCATCGCATTAATGGGGTAGTGGTAACCTGGGTCGTTGCCATCGACCCGCCGGGGGTTCGATTCCCCCTTAATGCATTTTGTCCCACCATTTCGAGTGGATCCGTCTCCCCTTTTTCAGGCGTTCAAGTAAGGGACTTCAAGTTGTTGTGTCTCAGATATCGATATCTCTCAAATCTTGTTCCTCGGGCGCTAGATTGACGAAATGAGTACCCCTCTACCACCTGGGATCCTCGAGGCATTGCAGATCGTCCCAGGAACAACTGTGAATGGCAAAACGTTCCAAGAAGTGTTGCTTGACCTCACACTTCCTCGCGAATCCGAGGGCGGTGTGGTAACGAACAAGTATGACCTCCTCTGTCCACGGGGTTGTCGCAGCATCATTTTGAAGCGTGGCGTTGGCCAGCTGGTCGAGCGATCTGGGATTGAGGTAAGGTTGATGGACTCATCGAAGTCATATAGTGAACGCCAGCTGCGTACCAGATGGATTCTCCTGGTCACCCCGTTGATCCCAGTCTGCAACCGCTCCCGGCACCACCTGCGACGGTGCAATGGTGGCTTGTCACACCATCCCCAATGGAATTCGAGAACATCGGGTTTTCTAGACCCGTGGCTCATACAGGAGACAATATAGGTATTGGAACCCCCGTCCCAGCACCTGCATCATGTTTGATCTCCCCCGATAGCTTCGTCGAAAGTGATCAAATTACTCATTTGCGCCGATTGCGAAGTCGGCCCGCTAGGCTGGTGTGAAGAAGGTGGCAGGGAGTTTTGGCTAGCATGTTCGCGAGTCAAGTATGCAGGCTGAGATCTACTGGACTTGAAAGGTAGCGAATCGTTGCATGGCTACTCCGTTATGTATGTATTGACAGGGGATACTTATAAGCACGACTGGCATATGTAACTGCGGGTAACGGGACTAGGGCCGTCTTGTCATCAACTGAAACCGAATTCCGAGCTCACAATACCTAACCCCCTGGCCATTGGCACTTAGGTTACCACGCATAACCACGCGCTCACCCCGTA
>JBBPQQ010000499.1:0-11601 GCA_038092595.1 Boletus subdepauperatus
GTTATGACATCATGGGTCTAGACTCTTATCTCTTATCTATGGTGCAATTCTTGCACCATATGATATCATTCTTGCAATACACCTTATCGGCCAATGGCCTTTATCCCTCTTATCAATTATCAGGGCTGTGTATACGCATATATCTAACTGCCACACAAGTACAAACAGATACAGGGCAGTATATAAGACTGGCCTTACAGCCAGTCTCAATAACGAACTATCTTGTTCTCGTTCCCCCATCATCTGAACTCTGAGCTCACTCCCACTACGCTCAAGTTACTACTTTGTTGTAACCAAGAACCTACCAGAGTCCTAGTAAGTCTCCACTAGGATCGCACTCCCTTCCTGTCCCTGCACAATCAAGGTCCTAGAGATCTCGATAAGGAGTTTTGGCAAGCGGAGGACCAGCTCCAGGGTAGGTTTTTCTTGGTAAGGTTGATGAGGGGTCGAGCAACATTGGAATAATTGGGGATGAAACATCAGTAGAAGTTGGCAAAGCCAAGAAATGATCTAACGTCCTTGACCTTTTCGGGGGTGGGCCAGCTAGCGATACCATCCAGTTCAACAGGGTCCATGGCGAGCTGTCCATGTTTGACAATCATGCCAAGGTATTCTACCTCAGTGGTAGCGAAACGTCATTTTTCCAGTTTGAGATGAAGGTCTAGTTCCGTCATGTGTTGGAGGATGCGTCTAGTGCATTCCTGATGGGTTTCTTCATCAGGAGAGAAAATAAGGAGGTCGTCCATATAGATGACGAGCCACCCTTCTGCGATCATGTCTCGGAAGGAGTCATTCATGAATCGTTGGAACGTCGCGGGAGAGTTGGTAAGTCCGAAGAACATTACGGTCGGTTCGAATAGACCCTTGTGTGTGATGAAGGCAGCTTTCCATTGATGGCTGTCTTTGATGCGAACATTGTTATACCCCCAGCGGACGTTGAACTTGGTGAATAGTTTGGCATCTTTGAGTTTGTCGATGAGGTCCGAGATGAGGGGGAGTGGGTAGGCGTCACGGGTGGTATGTTCGTTCAGGTACCAGTAGTCTTGACAGGGGTGGAGACCGCCGTCTTTCTTTTTCATGAAGAAGAATGGGGACGCTTGGGGGGAGTTCAAAGGGCGGATCTTTCCACAGTCAAGGTTTTCCTGGATGAAGTCTTCGGTGGCTTTCCGTTCCTCGGGAGATAGGGGGTAAACTTTCCTGATTTTTGGGGTGAAGGAGTTGTCAAGGTTGATTTCATGATCATAGGGTCTGGTTGGTGGGACATGATCGGTGGCTTCTTTAGAGAAGACTGAGGCATAGTCGGCGAATTCGGGGGGAAGGGTTTGTTTCAGTTTTGCCTTCTCGGCAGTGGCGGCAAGTTCAGTGGTGGTGGTGATCTTAGATATTCTTTCCTCCAAAGGGGAACCTCTGTAGAGGAAGTGGGACCCACATCGGATGATGTGGTGGAGGGTTCTGTTCGTGTCTGCTCATGTTAGGAACTGGGATTCTTCCTCCCATCCATTGTATTCAAAGAGTCTAGAGTCGGTGATTGCATTGACATGGGTGTGCTGAGGGGGTCAATAGGTGGGTTTCCGGAAATGGGAGTCATGGTGGGAAGTGTCAGCAGTGTGGGAGAGGTAGAGGTCTTTGGACTGATTGAGGGATTCGTCGATGGATGGGGTTCTTCGGTTCCAGTTGGTGGTTGGGTTGACGTCTTTGAGCCAAGGGAGTCCTAAGATTACGTTTTCATTTCCTAGGGAGATGACATGGAAGGTGACCTTTCGAGCGATACCTTCGACGTTGAGGAAGAGGGTGGAGGTGAAATGAATTACTCCTTTGCTGTTAATGGAGTTATCGGCGTTTCTTGCATAGATGGGTTTCTGTAGCCAAGTGGTGGGGAGGGAGTGTTTTCTTACAAATTCCCAGTTGAGACAGGAGATGCTTGCGCCACTGTCAATGAGGGTGTGGGTGTCGACGGCTTTCAGAGTGTGCGATGGTTCAATAAGTTGGATTGGGATTTGCATAGAGGGGGTAGTTTTTACACTGATCGCAGCACACTTTACACTAGGGAAGACTCACGTCGGAGGAGTTTTCCGATCTAAAAATCCATGGTAGAAAAGGAGATCCTTCTCACATTCTTGTCTCCTTTGTCATTGTTGACAGGTTCTAACTTTGGGAGGTCTTCCACGACCTGTCGAACTTTCGGTGCCCCATCTTTGTATTTGGGGCATTTGGAACTCAGGTGTCTGGGTTGCCTACAACGGAAGCAAAGCCCTTTCTCCATGCATTTCTTGCATTCTTCAGCTGTAAGCTTTCCTACTTTGATAATGTCCATGTCCATGACATCGGGGTCGCAAGTTTTAGTGGGGGTGGAGAAGGAGTGGTAGGATTGGTGAGCGGGTTTAGAGTTCTGTTTGGAGATTCCTTCAGCATGTTCCCATTGGGTTTGGAAGGAAATGGCTTTCTTGTACCAGTCATTGATGGTGGAGGGGACCATGGACATGGACATGATTCGGCGCATGAGGGGGGATGGGATTCCCGCAGAGAAATATCCGATAAGGACATTCTGATCGGTGATGCTTGCGAGCGCTGAGTAGTTTTTGAAGTGCGAAATGTACTTGATGAGGGTCAAGGAGTAAGTGTTGTTCTTCCCTTTGGTCATGTGTTTGGTAGAAAGCCAGGCGATGGCAGTTCCAGTGACGTCGTGGTGTTTGAATGCAGTTTTGAATTTAGTGACAAAATCAGAGAACGTGCCCATGGCTATGGTGGTTCCTGTGATGGCATTCTGTCTGAACATGGTGGCCCATGTGAGAGCAGACCCTTTGGTCATGTAGGAAAGGGCGAAGGCAATCATTTTGTTGTCGGTGTTGTAGACTTTGTCATTTACAAGGAGGTAGAAGCGTACAGTGTTCAACCACTGGGTGGACTTATCATAAGATCCATCAAAGGCTTCCGGTGCTCCAATATGGAGTTCGGTGGGTTTCAAGGAGGACATAGGTGAAGGTGGTCTGGGGTGCGACGAGGTGGGTGTGTAAGGTAAGGGAAGTGGGGTGAGAGGGGGAAAGACTGGTTTAGTGGCGATTGGGGTTGGGGAAGGGGGAGTGGGAGCGTGAGGGAGGTGAGTGTGTGCAAGCTGGTGGGCTAAGTCAAGGTCTTGTGTTTGTTCAAGGTCAGACGATATGGTAATGTCTTGGTCAGAGTTTTCTTCTGGTTCAGAGAGCTCAGCTTCTGAGGGTGAATCAATGGGTTGTTCTCAGGCGCCTCGCCACGAGTACCGAGGGTTGTTCTGTGGGTACAAAATGGTGGGGGACTATAACGGTGATAGCCTCGAAAGGTAAGTTTGACCTTTTGTTATGCTTGGACCGGGTAGGTGCAGGCATAGACTTGATTGATCGTAAGATCGCCCTAAGGGTTGTCCTTTAGGGGTTCAAGCGTCAGGACGGACACTGGGGGTTCGAAGGTTTCCGAGGAGCATCGACTCAATAGTACAATGAAGACTAAGGGAGATCCGAGGCAAGGAGCAATGACCTTGGTATATTGGAGCAAGTATTGAGTAGGTCAAAGTTAGAGAGATAATACAGGAAGTACGACGATTTATATAGAAAGGAGGAGTGCACACAGACCAAGCAACACCTGCCCTAATCAGAGGGATGTGTCATCGTAGAACAAGAGAGAAGATGATGGAATCAATGAGTAAGAGGAACTACGTGATCGGCGCGAGAGAACCAATTGGTGGAGATAGGAGTCCAAGGTGATAAGAGAACAGAAATGAGGGATACCCCCTTCCGGTAGCAAAGGGGAACGGTGTGGGGAAGTCAAACAAAGGGTAAGTCAAGGAAAGAAGCATAGGGGAAAAAGAGGTGATCGTAACACAACCTACCCGCCTTTTCTAAGTTGGCTTTGTGCCGCTCACCATCCTCTGGCAAGTGACTTTGCGTCACACCAAGAATGTTCTTGGACTTTGTGTCCATAGAGTCGCCTCGTCACCACCTCGTATCGAGCGCTAGTGAGGTTAAAGACTCAGTGGAACATCTCCCTTCCCCCTGGGCACTCGCATTCCAGCAAATATCCTCCCTTCTGTAAGTCCTTAGTTCACACATTCACGCTTATCATCTGGAATTGAAGGGACCTATTCCTGGTGGCTCGCTCTCGTTACTCACCTTGTCAGGCTTTCTAACCCTCACTGCTCGTCGCCACTCAGCATCTATTCCCTCCTTTCTCACTTTGGTACGTCCTTGTTGCTTTCACGCTGAGCTTTCAAAATCGAAGGCTGTGTCCCATACTCACAACCCACCTCTCCAGGGATGTCCCCCCCTCATACCCTCCCTGTGCGTTACTCGCTGTCCATGTCACCGCCTTGTCCAGCGTCTTTCCTTGTGTACCCAAGCAACCATTTCCACAGCCTTTTCCCATCTATTCATCCATCCCTTGTCATTCGTAAAGGCGTATTGCCGATTCTTTTACAAATTCTCTTTGTCTCTCACCCTCGTCATTCCTTGCATCCATAAAGACATATAGTAAATCATTTACATTATTTCTTTCCATCTCACCTTTGTCATTCATAAAGACATCACAAATACCTTACAATAAATCTCTCCATCTCACCTCATCATTCCTTGCATTCATAAAGGTGAACTGATTACTTTAGTTCTCTCCATCACACCCTCATTGTTCCCTTCTACCCTAAACCACTAGGCTTTGGACCAGATGCATACTGATCTAGAGTTCACAAGATGTGAAACCCTGCACGTCTATAGTCCCTGAAGAAGTAGGGGCACCCGAGGTAGAGTGGATACTTGAAACCCTTTACTGATTGCGATCATAGTCAAAGCGAGGAGACCGATTAACATGAGTAACACACACCTTCATTGTCTACTCGCCACTGTACGATCCTCTCAGCATACTTCCAGAAACTGCCAGCAGCCATGTATTCACCCATTAGGCAAGACCTGAATAGCACGACTCAAACGTCAGCCAACCCCCACAAATGTAGGTCCTTATGGATAGTGCTCTCCATCTAGATGTCATCAATCTGAAACAACCCAAAGGTGACAGTGTCAACTGGCACTCTAGGGAATTGAAGACTGAGGGGAACACACCAAAAGCACTAGCAGTCGGTTGTGGAGATGATCTCTCTGGCTAAGTAGGGAAAAAACCAAGAGAACTAGACTGGAGTTCTCTGGCTGGCACTTGTGGCCTTATATACTGGAATGTCATAGTATGTACATGTTTATGTTGGATCTACCAATGAGTCCCAACGTAGACTAAGTATGTGGCAGCATGCGTTAGCGGCATGCATCACGCATAGCCATGAAATGGAAGAGAAGTGAGACATGAGGCAACCGCACGGCGGTGGCAGAATGGAAGAGAAGGAAAGAAGAACATAGCCATGCACTGCACAGAGATGAATGAGGTGAGGAATGCATGAGGCATGATGTGAAAAGAAAAGAGAAGCATAGGGACAGCATGGCTGTCATATGTTAATCTGATAAGATAAGAAAGAAAGAAACAACTAAGTCCATTGAAATGATGTTAGGCATATCAAGCCGTAACACAATCCATAGAATTAAGACTACTGTCGTTCCTTTTTTGAGGAACTGCACAAGCCCGGAGGTACATAAGCAACTGGTTGCCCAGAACATTGAAAGGTGGGTGAGGTTGGCCAGGTTGGAGAGTCCTTCGGGTACTGAGTCCAACAAAGCCCAGGATATGTTCAGGTGGAGTTGAGAGATGTGATTGAACCAGACAAACTCAGGTAAGATAACGTGCTCTTTGCCGGTGACTGTGGCTAAGTCTATAAACATGGTCTTGATCCTGAGCAGGTTCCTCAAGGGCACTAGGAGAGGATTTTTCGCGCACCAGGGAATATAGCAGATACTAGACTTGATGGCCAGGTCCTCCACGTTCTGGCACAGGGTAAGGACCTCTACCACACTGGAGAGATGAACTGACATCGCGAAGCAGAGCTTTACAACATAGAGGGCCTGTGCGCCCTCCAACACAACCGCAAGGAAGGCTCTGGCCTTGTGGTTGCTAGTCAACCAAACCTTGCGGTATAGATACTGCTCGAGCCTGCTGGAAGTGAGTGCCTTCATTAACAGATATATTGAGCCACTTACCATGCGTACGTCCTCTTTGCAACATGTGCATAGCAGTGGACCTTACATCCGTCTTTCAACATCAAGAAGACAGACCGTTGAAGCTCCAAAGGAAGCTGAGGAAAACGAGGGAAGTTGAGGCACATGATGACTGGGACATGAGTGACCTGGTCATGGTTGTGCTTTCGGGTATTATACTTTGCAGCGTAGCATGTGACATTTGCATGGCTGGCCAAAAGAAGAAGAAACAAAAAGCTTTGCCATCCTCAGCAGGGAGCTGGAGGCGGCTCCTGATGCTGGCAGAGAGGGCGGTGACCAGTGACATTGAATGGGCAGCATCGGGCAAAGGCATAGCCAATGTGATTTGATATCAGGTTATCCCTCCATTTTACTTACAAATTAAATCAATTTGGCATCCACAGACCAGCGTCATCGCCCACTGATATTGACCCTGATATCGTCAATTTGTCATCAGGTTTCTACGTTGTAAGTTCCACCCATTGGTATTCAATTGACTGAGCTCCACAGATCTTCATCCTTCCCCACAATATTATCCTCAGCCTGTCATCGGGATGGTACACAGTAAGTGCCATGCTCAGAACTCCGTTATCATCCACAATATTGACCCTGACATCCTCAGCCTGTTCCATGGTAAGTTCCTTCCTTGATCAGAGTAAATATTTTAAAGACCTGCCTGACTTACTGTGGAATTAAATCAATAGGCTGCCCACCAATCAGTGTTATTACCAAGTTATTTTTATGCTGACAACATCAACCTAGGATCGGAAACATGGTAAGCTCTGGTTTCACATTAAATGATGCAGTACTCAGAAGCAGAAAGCATTGTCACCCAACCGCCAGGGTTTTTGCATGTCAGACTCGCAATCCCCACCCCGCACTCTACAGCATCAGGTAGTGTCCTTGGAAACCAAGATTCAACAATTGAAAGCTGCACATGCTGTGCAGCTCATGGGGAATTCAAAGTATCTTGATTGATATGACACGTCCATCTAGTCACTAATGTTTTGCTATCTCCTTAGGTTGGCTGTCTGGCGTAAGCAGGGACGAGCCCTGAGAAGGCTTGTCAGCCTCAGTGACAACCTCATGGACTTGCTGGTCAAAGCAGAACAATGAAAAGAGGGCCATCCTTCTACCGAAGAGTAAGAATACCTTCCTTTTGCTGTGACATTTAACTGACATTGTTCACCAGGGAAAATCGGCTTTATGCAAGCTATGAAGCACTCAAGGAATGGATCCCCAAACTGCAGCAATGGATTGACAGCACGGCTGATAAGATGGACTTGGATGGTATTCTAAAGCTTGTGAGTTCTTCACCAAGACCTAAGGAGTCAACCTAATTATGTTCTCCAGCTCACTGAAGGAGCAGATGCTGTGTGCAGTGACAATGCCTGCCATCTGAAGTTTCATGTGGTCACCTTGCTCAAAGATTCTTCCACCTCCAACCCACTGCTTACCCCCCATGATAAATTTGGACGTGGGTTTAGTAATGATGCCACAGCCAGGCTTCTCTGTCCTGCCGAGTACGATTGGGACTCCCCTGAGTAAGTTTAAATGCAACACCCTCTTTGTTACTAATGGACTGTGCAGACATTGTGACAAAATCAGGGACTTGCATCCTGATTTCGTTGTGATGGCAAACTCATGGCCAACATTCCTCTATGAGGACTATAAATATGATCTGACTGACCCTGCCAAAGGTCTTTTCAAAGGTTCCATTTTATTGAGGGTGCGTGATTCAAACCTTGTTGACCCATGCTCAAGATTTGGTCAGTCATTCAAGCTTGTATTCACTTCGCCAACATCCATCAATGAAGAAGAAGAAGCTCCTGTGAAGTGCTGGCGTGCGGAAAGGCACACCTGTTCCCATGTGGCTCAAATTCTCAAGATAAAGAAAGTGACCCCTCAGGCCATTGTATACATAGCAGTACAGGTAAGACTGATTTGTGGAGTATGAATTTTGAACACACGTTTTGTAGGTGCATTTTGCACTTAGAAGCTGTGGGTCCTGGAGGCTGTGAGATATGCTGTTGGATTACAGTGTGTTCTACAATGCCATCGTCAGGTGGTTCAAAGATACAGATAATGCAGAGGAGCAAGCTTTCATAGATGATGTATTATTGTTGTGGAATCGGTAAGTTTCCAGTCCACTTGAGAACACAAATGTGACCCAAAGCACCTTTTCAGAAAGATTTTTGGTTGGGAAGCTGTTCTCAACTACCAGCCACAGATTGCAGAAAAGGCATCGGTTGCAGCCTCATTTAAGAGGTGCTGTACTGACAATGCAGTAGTGGGGGCTGGTGATAGCGATAGGGCAGCGGCACAAGCAGCGGCAAGTGGGGGGTAGCGTAGGAGTTGCTGTACTGACAGCACAGGAAGGGCAGCATAAGTGCCCGACACAGGGGGGTATAGGAGATCTGCAATATATTTTAATTTCCCAATAACTTCTGAAGTCCTGACTTTGTAGTTAGTTCTTGGCGAAACAAATACACAATGCTCCACTGGGCACAAAAGGAATTTGTTGTGCATGTTGTCAGTTAGCTTAATCAATGCTCCACTGGGTACAAAAGGACTGTATTGTGCGTATTGTCAGCTAGCTTAATTTTTCTTCATTTCAGCAACATCAACGATTTTTCCAGTAGTTTGTAGGCTTTATCAGAGAGGAATGCCTTGGTCAGAAATTTCATCAAGGCCATCCTGGCCAATACTTAGAAGATTTCATGTTCTACTTAATAAGATGGACCACTACCCTCCTTGCTAGTATCAAACTCACTGCGAAATCTCTGTAAGTCTTGTGTATGTTCATCAAACGACCTAGGCTTATATTGGATTATGCAAATTAGCAACCTCTCAAAAGGTTATGTTGGGAGGGCAGTAAATATATTGCTGGCAGGTGTGGCCCAATTAGATCAGATTGTGACTTTATTGTAAAACCTGTCACGGTGAACACACATTTTTCTTAATAGCTTGAAAGCCTACAGTTTTATGGGAATATAATATATTATGCAAGTTTTAGTTATTTGACATCTTTGCAAGGGTTTATATGGTCATATAATACTCTTGTGATTACCCCGATGCACTGAGTAAGTTTGCACAGTATGTGGTCCAGTTGCTACCATCCACTTCAAGATTTGGTACTAAAATACAAGTACCATCTTTGAGTTCTACTTCATATGGCAGCTTCGAGTCTGATTGAGTGAGCTAACAGGCGCTTGCAGGGCTCATAACCTGTAGAAAACTATAGTGTAGTCACTAAAGTAAACTACTGTACTCGACAACCAAAATAAGATCATGCTTATGTAAGCTACTAACTATGAAACCCATACGAGATGAGTTTTCAACAGCGTGACATGCATGGAGTGAGCACGCTGATGTCCACAGGATGTCAGACATGAGGCGTCAGGTGGGAAAGGTGAAAATGGCGTGAAAAAAAGACACACAAGGCAATCAAACTCACCACTCCAAGAAACAGTAATACTAACCACTACACCACAAGTCCACTGCAGTATTAGCTTTCTTTATGTTATACGGGTAGTTGTGAAGAACCTTAGTACATTTTTCTGTGTTGTAACTATTAGGAGTTTGTGTTGTACTCAATGAAGCTGGTCCACCCATTTCTATGGTTGGGTCAAATTCTGATCATACATGAGGTACCACTAATTGAAAATGCATTAGATAGGTATCAAAACCTTGTATCAAAATGTGCTAAGATTATCCACAACTACTCATATAATAAGAATGAAGCAATTACTTCACAGCAGTTATGGTATAGTGGTTAGTGTTATGAGTGTGCTGCTTTCGGACGTTGTGAGTTCAATTCCCTTTTGTGTCTTTTTTTTCGTGCCATTTTCACCTTTCCCACCTGACATTTCAGGTCTGACATCCTGTGGACATCAGTGCACCACTCCATGCATGTCATGCTTCCGGTCACACATCCTTTTCCACCATTTGTCTACCCCACCGTAACCTCATTTGGGCGTATACACACAACTTCGGCGCTCTGGTTCCACCTCCAACATGATAGTATCTACTTTATATAATTATGTGGACCGCCAGTGGGAATGCCCCAGATCCCCTTTTGGTTGGCTTTCACAGGACTTTGCATATGGCTGCTAAGCTGGTGCCTCAGTTCCCCTGTCCTGCAAGGGTAAGACAATCTACTGGTACGGCAGTAGTACTTGTGGCAGCTAATGGGTGGGGAAGTCGAATCACCAACAAATTGAGATCTTGAGCAATGGACAGTGTTCAGCCCTTGTTCTCTCGTTATTTCATCAGATGTGACTCGGACACTGTGCTGGGGGTGCGGTGATGCAGTACCAGTGCTTTCTTCGAAACATATGCTCTCATTCTCGTGCTACTCTTGGTTGCTTCAAAAAATCTGACTTGGCACACAGCCTCATTTATATTTAAAGGGGTTAAATGTTCACCATGATGGGGTATCATCAGGTTTAGCACTAACACATTCATTCTTGCAAGATGGCCACTGCGAGCGTTGCGATCCCCCCAATGGACAAAATATCCATCATAGGAATATGGATGGAGAGTGTGATATATGGTATGTACCACCAAAATAGACTTGATGAATGCAACTGAAAATTTGGTAGGTTGCAAGTAAGTTTCTCTCAGATGTCTCAGTCTGGCCAGATTAAAGGAAGAGAACATCAGTTGTATAGTATATGGACTGTGTATGTTCATTCTCCTGCATGGCAGAAGGACCATCTCCTGTCAATGGTGGGTCTGATCCAGTACAGCTGCCATAGCATGATAATGATCATTCTTTGCAGGGTTCTAGTCCTAACATCCACCCTTCTGTTTTCTCTATGTATTGTTCATGTTGCAGCATCCCTTCGGCAACTGCTAGAAGCATTTGTATATGTTCCGGTCAATGTGTCAACTACTCCAATCTTTATTGGCTTGATGTGACCACCCCACTGAGCGTTCTCAAGGAGGTGCTTTATGATACCTTGGTATGTTAATTTGGTGATCTGTCAAGTGAGACAAAAGAAATTCAATCATACAGGTCTTTATCCAAGATATCGTTTTGGCATGTATGTATAGCACAACTATGGTACCCACACTCGCACTTACTTTTAATATTGGTAAGATCTGGCATCTCTACATCATGTTTAATCACAATTGGAAAGTTGTGATATTTCCCGCAAGCAAATTCTCTTCCGTTAGCCTGTAGGTCGCTGAGATCTCTTGATAGATCATAGTGGAGGCCACTCACATGGGTAGGCCCATTAGCTGACATTTGTGAGCGACTCACAAACACCCTGACCAGTGGCAGTGTACACAACAACCGTCATATGCACAATAGACCCGGGCATTAGCCTATACAACTCTGTTGTCTCTTGCCTCAGGTTAACCGGGTGGGCACTGGATAGCTCCCTCAACATTTCAATCACGCTGGCAATCACTGCTCAGCTCTGGTGGATGGGCCGGTGACTTCTTTCTAGGCAACAAGCAAAGAACACTAACTAGAATGCTCTCCAGACAACTGCTT
>JBBPQQ010000500.1:0-11567 GCA_038092595.1 Boletus subdepauperatus
TCTGTGACATGAAACATGAGCACCAGCACCTCGTCCAATTGTACCTAGAGGCACTCACTGAAGGGATCTAGGTTATCCCTCAACGTCCCAGAAAACAGCGTCGCATCCTGAGGAATGAACGTCTACATTTCCCGATCAGCCTTGAACTCGTCCATCAAAACCCCTCCAATTACTCACCAAACGCGTTCTCAAATCATGGATGCCAATCTTCGAAATGTCGACACCATCAATCAAGATCCTTCCCTGTACCGGATCCACGAATCTCAAAATACTCATGGCCAACGTCGACTTGCCACTGCCCGTCCTTCCCAAGAGACCTATCCGCTCCCTCGCACCAAGCTGGAAGGAGACATTCTTCAACACGGGCGGAAGCTCCGGGGCGTACTTGACCACCAAATCTTCGACGCTGATCAAAGGGTTCGCGCTCGTGCTCGAGGGCCAGTACGCAGGTGGGCGGCTAGATTCGATGATGGCAGGCGGCTCTTGGGGAAGATCGAGATACTCAACAACACGCTCGACCGAGCTGATCGGGAAAGCATTAGTCAAACGAAACACCCAATGCGTAGAGGGAGACATACTTCAAATCAAGCTCGAGAGCAGTCCAGAACCGACATGCCCAATACACGCTCATCGTGAACGACATGGCACTCGTTATACAAAGACCAGCCGTACCAGCCGTGACGTATCCCGAGAGTGCAAACAAGGTCGTTATCAACACCGCCAGACCACCGAGCGTGTCAAAGTTGAGCAAGAGCCATCGGTTCGTCATCCAGAAATTGTACCACATCTACGTATTCACGCGTCAACTCGATGCGAAGCGGACGAGGGTTAGGAAACACCGACCTTTGTCGTCATATCGATCTTGTGGTGCAAATCATCCAAAAATCGACGCTCCGCCGAGAACGCACGAACAGTCACGATACCCTCGAGCAACTCTCCAAACCCAGAGAAAATCGGCGACCGAGAGTTGGACTCCATGCGACGGAGATCGCGACCCGTGTTCAAGTACCCAATGGCTAGCAGGCGATAGAAGTACCCGATAATTACGGCGGGAACCAAGAACCACGGGAACACGACGCTACGAGTCCAACACAATGTAATGAGTTTCATTGTCCAAGGAACGAGAGAGCAACGTACGCGACCGTGACAATGGCAGCGGCAAAGGTGGCCAAAGACGAGTTCACAGCGGACAACGAACTCGCCAAGTTATTGTCTATCGTCTCAATGTCCTTACCAAACCGGTTCAGCATACGACCTATTCCGCACTTCATCAGCCAATCGACGAAATGAACCACGTCTGACATTCGGCACTCACCTTGAGGTGTGACATCATGCCAACGCATCGTAGCTCTTACCACACCTTGCAACAGCTGCCTGAAGATCAGCCTCGATGCCCTCAACGCACCCGTGATCTGCACTGCACTCGAGACAATACTGATCGTTGCCGCCAGAAGGCCAATCGCACCGTAAACACCAACATAAAACAGTGGGTCGTCGTTGGCGTCGGGAAGAGTGAACCACAATATCTTGTGAGAGGCCTGAACGTGGTAATAGGGATTCGAGTAGTGTGCAGTTTGGTGAGAGGGAAGGAAGCTATTCATCAGTGCTTCATTCTCCGTCAAGACACCCGAGGCGAAAGTATATGGCAGGGCCGCCGTGTCGTTACCATATGCCTGACCCCATTCCTAAACATATTGTCAAGTATCGGAAGGAGTCTCTCAGTCAGCAGCACTCACCCGAACCCAAAGCTTCTCAGCGACCCCCAAACACTGCGAACAGACGATCAACGCAGTCAATATGACCCACGTCCAATACGACCTGGGTACCAATCGTGTAAGCCGCCTCCACCCTCAGCCAACGGGAAGAGATGACTCACGAGGCCTTTAGGTATGCCTGATAGACCGACCACTTGACACCGCCGCTCTCCCTATGTTCGTCCTTGATCAGCTTCCTCGGCTTCTTCGATCCATCCTTTGCAAGGTCCACAGGGCCATCCACAGGCGCCTCGCTCGCAGCAACTGGCTCTTCTTGCTTTACATCTGCTTCCGCATCCTGAGTGATAAACTCCAAAACACCCTGGGCGCGCAAATCCTTTACTGTTCCTTGGGTATCAATCCGTCCGTCAAGCATTCGCACTAGGTAGTCGGCTCCTGGGAGGACGAGTTCTATATGATGCGTAACAAGGATCTAGCAGATAGATCAAGTACACGTTTGGGTTGAAAGGGACTAGAACTCACGACCGTGCGGTTGGCTAGGAGAGGCCCGCGCAGGAGCTTTTCGTACAAGAACCTCGCGGTGTGGCTGTCCTACACGCCATGACGCAATCAGCCAGCCATCACAATGAGAGAAGTAAGGAACATACGACAGCGCTCAAGGGGTCGTCCAACAATACGAATTTCGTACGAGCGTAGACTGCACGAGCAAGCGCAACACTGGGAACGGCAATTAGCATACCTCCATGTCTATACATACCATCGCTAAACTTACCGAGCCTTTTGTCCACCAGACAAACTCACACCCCTAGGCAAGACGTTCAACACACTGCAGGTACCCCATAGGGCGAAACCCACCTTGCGCCAATCTCCGTCTGGTCACCATCTTCGAGAATATCCAAATCGGGTTTTAGTGCACAACATTCCACGACTGCATCATATCTCTCCTCGTCGTATGGGTACCCAAACAGAATATTGTCCTTGATTGATTGGTGTCGTAACCAGGGCGATTGTGCAGCGTAAGAGATGGCGTGCATGTAGCCGTGTTCATCGATGCTGGAGGTGTTCTTGGACATGATGAGTTTTCCGTTGGTAATCGTCATTTCGCCCAACAGTGCCAGCTAAGACAATAGCCACGTAAACACTTTGATTGCTCTCGCGGGCAAAGACGCACCAGTAACGCAGACTTGCCGCTCGCAGTCGGACCGGTGATCAGCGTCAACTCGCCCTCAGGGAATCGCACCGTAATATCCTTCAGTTCAAACTTGTGATCCTCGATCCCAGACCTGCCCGACAAACTCTCCACATCGACAACCGTATCCGTTCCATCGCTCGGGATCCGACTGACATTTGCGCCCGACCCACCATCTTTAGTATTCCCGTTTTTCTTGCCATTTCCCGCATCCTTGGGCTCCTCCTGTGGCACTTCATTCCACTTGAATGAGCCATCGACAATCGCAAGACCCTCATCCGCGGCGAGCGAATCTGCAGGCACCCGAGCACGCTTGATAGACGAGACCTGTTCTGTCACTTCTTCCTCTCCGAGATACGTCTCAATGCGTTTCAGTGCCACGCCGGTCTAATCATACGAAGAAGTGAGTGAATGAACGGCGATTGTTATGCACACATTCATGACGAGCTTACCTGAAGTATTTGAACAAGCCACGCAGGGATGATGTTCAACGGCTGGCTGTTAGATGTTAATAAGGATGGAGTGGGTTACGAAATACGTTGTCATACCGAATCATGTTAAACAATGTGATGGAAGTGAATGCGACTGAAACTGTCAGCTTGTTGCCCTGGTACACATACGCAAGGAACGAGATGAGGGAAACGAAAATAGGTGCCGAACTGAAGATGGCAGAGAACATGATCGAATTGAGACGGGCTGGATGATGCCGATAATGTCATCGCGTTGGAAAGTGTGAATGAAAACGTGACCTACCCTTGACCATCCAATTCATTTCGACTCCTCTCGCATCCATCGCACGATCGATCCATCGTTCTTCCCAAGCAAAGAACTTGATGAATTTCACGGCACTGATAAGTTCATTCAGGACTGTCATACGCTTATCGCGCGACGCTGCAACGCCTTTCTGGATGCGGATGCTGCGCTTCATCACGAAGCTATTCAGGGGCCATCCAACAAGCACGACAATGAATCCTGCGAAAGCAGAAATGCCAAGGAGGCTAAGCACAGATAAGCCCGAGCCCTGCAAGATACCAAAGAAGACGTACTTGTACAAAAATACCGAGGCAATGATGATCTCAAAAGGGCCTGAATTACGGTTATTGTGGGAACGTTGGTTATCGCGCACAGCATCAGACTTACCTCCGTAGATGAAATACATTCCCGAAACCATCATGGCGATCCTATTTGCATCAACGGCCATTAAATTAACAATCTTGCCAACATCGGCGCCGGCCTTGGGATCATCTCCGGAAGGGTTCTCAGAAGGTCGGATGCCGGCCTTCTTGTCGGCGTCGTCCTTGAGTTTGTCCTTGTCGACGACACCCGAATAGTCCCTGCGCTTAAGGGCTTTGTCATAGATGGCTGCCATGAGCTCTGTACGCATTCGCGTGCAAGCCCGTCTGCCATACCAAAGATGTTGAACATCCGCTTCGGCCTGTGTTTAAACTGGTTATATGCAGCAAACATGAAGGAGAGAAGTGATATACTTTGAGTACCGTGCAAAGGAATGCCAGGAACGCATATACATAAGCCTTTGCACGCTGTTCCTCGGTGGCGGTGGTCTCAATGGACTCGAGGATGACCCTGACGGATAAAGTTTTAGTCGTCGACGCGTCAACGTAAAACTGACGCACTTGAGGAAGTATGGAGAGGCATAGTTGAATATGACACTGACAAACGTCAGAGAAAAGTCGACGCTAGGAAACGATGATGGGCGTGAGAAGCGATAAAGATAGAACACGAGATACGCACATGAGATCTAGAGAGTTTGCCCAGAAAAGGCGACGGAGAAGCGATGCGCCCCTGAGATACCATAAGACTACGCATGCAGAAGAGAGGGTGAAATAAACATACTTGATTGTAGTGAACTTGGTGAAGACGGGGCGAGATTGCAACGTTGGACTGATATTCCAGACGTCGTCTTCGTTTAGGGTGGACTTGGTACCACGCTTGATGAGGGGGTAAATCCAGCTGAAGGTAACCCATTGGATGATGGTAACATAGTCTTCTGGGGAATACTTGACGGACTAGACGCATATATTCAGGTGAGCGTTACGTCAGTGGGTGGTCGCGTGACACTTACGATATCTTCCTTGTTGATGCGACTACTCGGGAGCGCCATAGGCATTGTCGAGACGAGTGCGAGCTCGACGAGGACGGCGACCAGGTTGAATACCAGTCCCACAAGCTCGATGCGGGGAGCCAGAGGGAGATGGAAAACCCTGTGATCGTAGATGATGCCGCCGAGCAGGACAACGCCAAATACGAGATGGCCAAAATACAGGAAGAAGAGATCAAAGTGCGCGGTTGGCTTTGGCCAAAAAACGGGTTTGGATACGCCGTAGACCCAGGTGGAACCGACCAAGACAGCGCATACACCCGTCCAGGTGTCGAGTTCGCGAGTGACCAGGATGTATGCGCCGGCGGACAGCCAAACAAGGGCTTGCACGAGGGCGACGAACGCGAGTGCGATGGTGCGCCAGAGCGGGACTGCGACGGCGTCGTCTGAGACGGGTTCGCCCGCATCGACGGCCTCTGCCTCGCGGAGGGTGATAAAGTCGGCCAAGGGCGACCTGAGTACGCGGCCGAATTGCCTCGCGAGGGCGGGGAGCGGGAGCGGGATGGAGCAGAGACAGAGGACGGCGACGAAGAGGGCGGGTGCGAGGGCGGCCCAGGAGGCGCGGATGCACGGGTCGGACAGGTCGAGCGCACTCGCGCGCCCGCAGAGTTGAAAACGGTCCATGACGAAGCGAAAAGCACCCCGGCGCCGCGTATTTATTAATTAACAGGAATCGGACGAAATGTAGAAATTGGCGCAGATTATCTACCAATCTGTGCTTGTATTCTTTTCGGCTTCCACACCGACCCCGACCCCGACGACGACGACGATGGAATCCCTCGACCTCAACGGACTCGCAAAGTCGCTCCCCCCATCCAACTTTGAAAAGGCGGAAAAGGAGCTCCTCAACAACTTCAAAGGTCCGTTCTCGTCCTTGTGCCATCCACCCACTCATATTGCCCCCCAGCCGCCGCACTCAGTATCACAACCCTCTACAGATCCTCCCGACATGCCTCGAAGCGCGCCTACAATGCAGGATATGCAGCTGCCTGCCAGGATCTCATGATCATGATTCAGCAAGGCGTCTCCGCAGGTGGCATCGCCCCCTCCGACCACAACGCACACGGCGGCGAGATGACCGTCGGTCGCATTCTGGACTGGATAGAGGCACGGATGGAGGCAGTCAAGTCGAGAGAGGAGGAAGAGGACGAGGACGAGGAGCGCGACAAGGATCGTGACCGTGCGAGAGTCACCCCGCCATCCACCCGCTCAGATGTGCACAAGGACACCCATTCCTTCCCATCCACCTCGTCTCAAAAACCCTCGCAGACATCCGCTTCCTATAGACCAGACGATGGCCCTGTAAGATTCCATCCATCGAATATCCCTATTAAATGACTCACACCACCCCAGCCGCCGCCCGCCCCGCTCACACCCCATTCCCCTGTCTTGTCGAACAACATCAATCTGCCAAACCACCCGCCGTCCCCATCGCCCACCATGACCCCCGTCAGGCCAGCCATCACAGGCGCCAATCCACGCATCACTAAAGCACGGCCACCCAATCCACGCAAAGACATTTCCGACATCATATCCACTCCACTGACATCATCCCCCTCCTTCCCCCTCGCTCCCTCCGAGAATCTCTTTCGTGCCCCCGCGATCACCCCGATAACCGCTCTGCCTGACGCTGACTTTTCAGCGGGCGCCAAACGCAGACATGCGGTCATGATGATGCTCGATGCAACCCCATCGACAGCCGCCGTCGATGTGCACCCGCCTTCCGGTAGCGCCCCTCCTTCAACCGTCACTCCCACTTCAGGAAACTCGAGGAGGCGGACAAGGAGTCAACGTTCCGCAGGTCACGTGCAATTGCCTATCCAATCGGGTGACTCGATGGATGTAGAAGAGGACGGCCCGCAACGCAAGCGCATCGCTAGACGATGATTAAAAGATGGGCCGGCCCATCCTCGTCCGAGATGGTGTCCTCACGTGTAGACCTCAGTACATTGTTGTTTGTTCAAATAGTTGGTTTGATTCCTCTTCCTCGCATTCCACCTAACCCCCATGAGTATGATCATAATATTATACACCTTTCACATCTCTACACTTCATCCGATGTTTCTCGCACGTCCCGTCAGCTTCCCGAACGTACCTCAGGCTGTATTGTCATGTCCCTCCTTGGTTAATTATTATGTACCCCCTCTTTCATCCATGTGATACCAGCAAAGACAATATATCTCCATCAATATCGCCATTCGCGTGTCTTGTCTACAACCCATGGGGTAGCTCGTCGCACTGCATACATGGACATGGCATCTCGGACGAACTGTGCCGGTGGCTGTAAAGATCGTGACAACTGTCCCAAAATGGTTACCGACCGGGATCATTCAATTTTGCTTCCCGTTTCAGGCCGGTCACCAGACTATTCCCCTCGCCCATACTTGGTCCATACCTCCGCACAGGCCTGCCACATTTCCCAAGATTTGCTGTACACCGATGGCGTTATGTAGGCGCTCAAAGGCACGCCGGAACGATCCCGTGCGGACCCGGTCTTTCATTTCCCCTCGTTCTCCGACACGCACCCGCTTCGAGCGCCCACGATGAAATACGACTCGCGCAAGTTCGTCGATCTCATCCTCGCAACGACGTCCAAGTGGGCGAATTGGGACCCCCCGAGGGCCATCAAGGTGACCACCCTCGACATCCCCGTCGCTCCCCGTCTGATTCCGTGAGCGACGCATTACATAAACAGGTCGGCGATTTCGGGACGATCGACAGACGGACGGGCGAGTTCGAGTGGCAGGGCAACATTTACGACAAGTCTCTTCAGGCGCGGTTCGAGAGCGCGCTGGGGATCGATTTGCGAGATGCAGCGCTTCAGCCTGTGACGCAGGAACGGACGGACGATTATATGGCCGTGTGTTCGCGCGGCGTCGCTGTGAAGGCGGGCGATCTGTCCGTCGGCGTGTGAGTAGCCTATTTGGCCTGGGACCGAAGCGTGAGACGACTGACGACGTCGCCAACCCGCACAGCGGGGTGCAGGACGTGGCCTCGGTCAAGTTTCAGGTCAACTGTCAATTCGAAAGCAAGCGCGGCGCCGCGCTGGTCATGTACAAGCCCCAGCTATCGTATCTCCCGAGGGACGAGCAACTATCGAATCTATTGAAGACGTTCCATTCCGTGCTCAAGGGGAGCTGCATCATCACCGAAGTCATTTCGTGCCCTGCCTATGTCATGGCCATGTCCACTCAGAGTGAGCCGTAGGCAGTCGCCCCGAGAGCCCCACGGTGGCTAACAACAGGTGTAGAAAACGAGAGTTTCTCTGCGTCGCTTGATGCCGGTGTACCTGTTCTGTCGGGCGTCGCCGTCGGGGGCGCAGCCAAGGCGGGTTGGACCATAGATGCGGTTCACGGCATTTTGCGTTCTGGACACGACGCTTCGCCCATTTATTACTCATTGTACAGACTGAAACAGCCCCCGCCTTCGTTCTGGGAACTCATTTCTGGCAGACGCGACGATACAATCCGAAGCAACTTGATCGAAAAGTGAGTTACCTTATGTCCATAGTTGAACGCCCGTTCAGTTCGTTCAAGTTGGGAAGACGCCCGGCCGCCATGGGACCCCCTCGACGAGGAGGGCGAAGAAGACGAGATATACGATGCTGTACGTTACTGGCCCCCCGGATTTCTGAGGTCTGTCTGATCGACGTAAACCACAGGCACTTGAAGGAGAAGAGCTTGACTGGGACGATTGATAATATCGTGTATCACAAACCTGATATCTAGTGTTTCCCGTGCAATGGTCATCGCCAAACCTGCTTCCGCGCTCGGGAATCTAACAGGACTCCCAAATGTCACGCAGTTCATTAGCCCTTGGTTCCAAAGACTTGTATTCCAGCAATCGTTGTACTGGAAAACCTCATCGGCGCTGTCTACCACTCGCGACAAAAGCAGAACTCACCTGACCTCAAATCCCAATGTGGATGAACATGATTCGTTCTTCGAGAGGAACTCTCTTCTTGGCCAACGCCAAGACACCTCTATGCAAGGCACGCGCCGCCTTTGTACAGTCCATGACGCCGCCCGCACAAAACTCTCTGTAAAACTCCGGCACGAGCATGTACGCGATCGCGTCGCCGATCGTCCACAGCGTCCCGATCACGCTCCTGACGCCCGTAAACTGCAGCCCAGCCGCCAAGTGAATCATCTCGTCCGGCGTCGTCTCGTCTCCGACGGCCGTCTGGCACGCCGACAGAAACGCGAATTCGTGGCGCGACAGGTCGGCGTCGATGATGTCGAGCAGCGACAGCGCCGCGTCCGCCATCGCGAGGTGCGAGTTGAACGGGGTCTCAAAGTCTTGTTTGCCGTGGCAGGAGAAGTGGATCCAGCGGTTCGTCTGCAGCGCGCGGAGCGCTTGGTCTCTGGTGGACGCGTCGCTCGCGAGTTTCGTGAACACCGTGGCGGGGGGTGGGGGCAAGAAGCCTTGGACCATGTCTGCTTCGCGGTCGGCGAAGAGCAGCTCTTGGTATGGTCCGGCGGGCTTGGCTTGAACGATGGCAGAAAAGTGGGCGGAAGGTGGACTCTCTCTGGTCCTGCGAGCCTTGATCAGCGCCGAGAGAGATGGCGTGTAAGACGATACATAGAGACGCTCCAAATCTCTCCCACCGCGTCGGTATTGACCCGCAGCGTGCAATGGAAACGCAGTGAATATCGACGTGGGGCACCACCATATCCGTGAACCCTTCTTCAGGATGCGTTCCAGTTCGGCAACCACAGGACTGACGACGGTGTCCCACAACTCTCGCAGGACCTCGATGATGACATGAGAGGTTTTGGGTCTGGAAAGGACAGATAGATCCAGCAGGAGCTCTTCGCCGTCATTGGGAGTTTTCTGTTCCGGGTGGGATGTCCGAGACCGCCAGGCGTCGGTGATGATACTCGACCTTTCTTGCGCACTGGCGGCGGAAGTCGATGTTTCCCTCCGAAGTTGATCTGCGATGACGCCCAACCTTTCCGAGGTAGTGGCAAGGGAAACATGGATGGGTGACGCGTCATGCAAAACGATGATTGCATCGCAGGAAACGTTGCTAGGGATCAAAACGACGACGGGGCCCTCGCAAGACGCTTCTCGGAGATCCGAGAACAGCGGCGGTAAGAGAAACCGCGAAAACCCGTCGAAAGCTCTGATCTGCTCGACGACTTCCGTCCAACTATCAAAGAGATCGTTGTAATGTCGGACTTTGGCCTCTGCAGCCACCCTGTCTGAATGATCTGTGGACGATGGGTCGTCCAGGTCGGCGGGATGTTGGTTTAGCATGTGACCAAGGTCCCGGAATCTTTTCGTGAGCGGCTCTGCGCTGGGGTGTTGAGAGCAGAGATCATCTAGCGGCGTGCGGAAGCGTGCCATTTGGGTCCAGAGAATAGCCCTGCCCTGTTCGACTAGCTCCACGGCGCGAGGAATGTCGCCACGGCGAAGCGCACACGACGCTGCATCGACAGGCAAGTTGGTGGGGAAATTCTTCATGGCAAGATGGCGAGACGAAGGCGATGCTGCCATCGAGATGTAAGAGTCTAGGAGCTGGAGCGCCCTTGTGTATGCGTCGAGCGCAGAGGCATGTTGAACGGATTCTGCGGCGCGAGCCCATATAATGGAGGCTGCGACGCGGAGGATGATGCTACCGGGTTTGAAACTGGTTGCGGCATCAAAGTGCTTGATGGCAGTCTGTAGATCCTCTTCAAGATGCTCGGCCTGGTAAACACCCAAATGGATCTTGGCAGCTGTAAAGTGGACTTCCGCTTGACGTGGATCGCCAGGAGGACAGTCAACGAGCGCAGTCTGGCAAAGTCGCAATGCCTCCCCCAAGTCCTGTCTGTCACCTTCACGCATAAATCGCGTCCAAAGAGATTCAGTGAGGTCTATCAGCGTTCCTCCACGATCTGGGTGTCCCGCGGGCAAGAGCTCCAGTGCCTCTCGCTGTAGCTGGATCGCCTCGTCAAGATCTTTCTGGTCATTTTCATTTCCCAGCTGAATGGACGCATTCGCGAAGCGTTGCAACAACGTCGAACGATCTATGTGGCCAACAGGCATCAACAACAGTGCCTCTCGATGGAGCTCCAATATCTCATCAACGTCGCCCGTGCGATCGGCGCCATCGCCCCGGGAGAAGCGGATCTGCGACGAGAGAGCAACTGCGAGATTACTCAGCGTAGTCGAGCGGTGCGGATGTCCGACAGGACATAAATCCAGTGCCTCCCGTAGGTGCTGGACCGCTTCGTGAAGGGGTTTCGGATCAAGCGTTCTCCCGGACGATTGCAGGAGTCCGATTGCGAGGTTGGTCAATGAGCGCGAGCGATCCGGATGTCCAGCTGGTGTGGACGACAGTTCATTACGACGGTGGTGGATTGCTTCATCAAGGTCTTTTCGGTCGCCTCCCTGATTGAACCATTCGAATTGTGTAATTGCGAGGCTGCTCAGCAGGACCGGTCGGCGTGCATTTCCCTCTGGTAGCGACTCCAGGCCGTCTCGAAGAAGCCAGGTCGCCTCCTCGAGGTCTTTTTGGTCACCGTTTTGATCAAATCGCGTCCAGAGAGCGACCGCGAGG
>JBBPQQ010000501.1:0-11562 GCA_038092595.1 Boletus subdepauperatus
TATAGTTAGGAGAAACTCGAACTAGATGAAGGGGATAAGCTATGAAAGAGAAGGCTTGATTATGTATCAGTATAGTTGGAGAAAAACCAAAGTAGAAAGGGATATCTAGTTCCGAGGATGATCTTTTCTGAAGTGTCTGAGTCAGCGACCCATAACCGAAGTCAAACTTATGAGTTTACTCGATTTTTGATGACACCCCAGAGCTGCTTGATGTCGCCTGTAATGAAAAATGCGATGGCGATGTCGGCACAGCGCTGGATAAGACTTTCGCCCTTACCGGTAAGAGTCTTGTTGTCAAGACCACCTAGATCGAAGCCAAAGGCTGCCCGCCAGGTGGCAGACTCTTCTATGAGGGTCAGGAGGGTATCTGTCTTATGCCATTACTCCTCCTTTCCCCACCTATGCTTTGTTTAGTCCAGATACGAATAAAACGAACTCCAACTCACTGAACAACAACACAGGGGTTTTTGGCAGTCTCATCGTCGACTTGAGTCTCTGCTTGACTGGGATTCTCCTTGTCGGCTGCCTTTTTTAAACTGGGCCTCATGGGCATGCCCTTCTGAGCCTTACACGAGAGTCCTCCTGCCATGAACACCAGCGAGAATGTGTGATAACGAGCAGGATGAATGAGTGTGTCCGAGTCCTTGATGTGTTTCAAACCCTGATAGGCTGGTGCCGAACGGTGCCGAAAACAGACTCCAAATCGATCTCGAAACAAGTTGCAAGATCCATTTCGAAATCGACCTCGAAATCGACACCGATTTCTATTCTGAACTATCCTAATTTCCCACGTGCGGAGACTCGTTGCGAAGTAGTTATATTGTGCGATACTAACCTAATCTAATGGCCACAACCATCTTTTAGACCTTATAATAGGTTGAAGGGTCCTTATAGGTAGTTATACTCTGACATCGGATTTATATACATCTTATGCCCCCATGTATGTTGTAGTATGAGTATAAGATGTGTTGAGCAAATGCCATCATGATATTAGTTTGCAATACCCACTTATAGATATGAACAACCCTAGTCCTTGTGTGTCCTGGTAACATCAGTAATAATGTCTCTGTTCTCTTGAAATATATTCTTTGATCGTTGCCATCAGTGCTGTCAGATCATGCTCAAGACCATGGCCAAGAACACGAGCGGCGCAAGCATTGATGACTCATGCAGGAGGAGCGGGAGCGGGACATGGCCATGGACTCGGACATTGACGGTGCCAGCACTGGCACAACTCAGACGGTCTAGGAGCCTGAGGAAGAGGACTTGGACGTCCTGGCTTGCTGCCAGTGTATGCGTTTGTTCAAGTTTCGGACTCTTCAAGTTCATGACCTCTCACCCTCTTCCAACAGCCTCAGGCTGAGACACCTTGATCGAAGCACCCCCCTTGCTCCTGCCTCTCTGCCCCTAGTTGACGGTGGGGACTCAACGTGCATGTCGCTTGCGCCATGTCTATCTCAGGCTCAGGTTGCGATCTGGTGAGCATTGTAGAAAACTATAGTGTAGTCACTGTATTAGTAGACTAAATACATACCTGTAGAAAACTGTAGTGTAGTCACTAAAGTAAAACTACTGTACTCGATGACCAAAATAAGGTCGTGCTTATGTAAGCTACTAAATACGAAACCCATACGAGATGAGTTCTCAACAAGCATGAACAGGCCTGGCCCTGTACACTGGCACGGATCCCCACATGGGGCTCAGGTACTATGACAAGAGCATGTACGATCTCATCAAGAACTTGAACCTTGTGCGTTTTCTCTCCCCTCGCGTGTCTAGACCCTGACCGTCGACACTCCCTTGCAGAGTCCTGGTATCACAACAGACTACCTCTCTGCCAGAGGCATCAATCCCATCATCAAGTAGTGCCGGTGGATCCAAGCTGCTCATCATCGGGACAGGTGTCTGGACGTTTAGTCATTTGTCCTCTTGCATGACTTGGAATTCATTATCAATTGTCTCAGACACTTTCCACCGTGTGCTACGCTTCACTTCACTGCCAGTGGGAACGTGACAGACTGGTTCAAGTTGGACGGATGCACCGCAGGTTGCACCGGATGTGGCAGCAAACTGAATCTGGACAGGAGCCTCGCCATGCAGGTGCCACCATGATCATGACACACACACCGAGCACGACATGGGAGACATTATTGCTGTCTCATTCTTAATGTACATGTAGAGTATATAAGCCTATGAACGAAGTATCATTCCCATCCATGTGCACGGTAGAGTGGTTATTCAGTCAAGAAACCAAAGGGGATGAAACGACAACAGAAACAGGGGGGCCATCTATATCTCATCCTCTGAGTCACTGCCTTCGGAAGCTACACTCTCTATCAAGATCGCTAGGACCTCGATTGCACAGGGACAGGAAAGGAGTGCGATCCTAGTGGAGACTTACTAGGACTCTGGTAGGTTCTTGGTTATAACAAAGGAGTAACTTGAGCGTAGTGGGAGTGAGCTCAGAGTTCAGATGATGGGGGAATGAGAACAAGATAGTTCGTTATTGAGACTGGCTGTAAGGCCAGTCTTATATACTGCCTAGTACCTGTTTGTACATGTAGTGCAGTGAGCTATAATCAGATACACAGCCCTGATAACTGATAAGAGGGATAAAGGCCATTGGCTGATAAGGTGTATCATGATAATGGTATCATATGGTGTCATTCTGACACCATAGATAAGAGATAAGAGTCTAGATCCATGATGTCATAACGGCGTCATAGATAAGGGTCTAGACCTTCGTAATATGAATAGCGTAAAAAGAGATCATGTGAAAATGACTCTAGAACCTGGTATTGGGATAAGAAGATCTGAATAAGAAATACCAGGATTTCTGACACTCCTCCTCGTTGTTCATCTTACGACATTTTTGAATCTTGAGAGTCAGAGAGCATTTCTTTCCTCTTGGAATTTCTGCTTTCCAAGGTTCTTCATGAAAATGTCTGCAAACTGCAGATTAGTGGAAACATAGTATAACATGATTTCTTCAAGCTCCACCGCTTCACGGATGTAATGTTCAGGAATGGGAATGTGTTTTGTTCGTCCTTCCTGAGCAGGATTTGAAGCCAGAAACATTGTGCCTTGATTATGAATGCAAAGTGGGAGTGGACCAAGTTTGAATCCCAACTCTTCATATACATTGTGGATCCAGTGAAGTTGTTTCATTATCTCTGTCATCCCGCAGTATTTGGCTTCTGTGGAAGAAAGTGTCACCCTTCATTGTTGCCTAGACAGCCATGAAGCAATGCCATTTCCTAAGAAAATCACATAGCCAGTGGTAGATCATGATGTTTCAATGTCTCCAGCCCAGTCTGTGTCAGAGTAGGCACAAAGCCCATTTTGGTTACCAGTTGCTGAGTACTGAATGCAGAGATCCTTAGAGGATGAAAGATAGCACACTATATAGAGCGCCTTCTGCAAGTGTTCTTCCGTAGGGTTGGAAGAAAACTGCGACATCTTGATAACCGCAAAGGCTGTGTCTGGTCTTGTTCCAAGCATGACATATAACAGTGATCTGATAACTGACTGATAGCAACTTCAAAGTGAGACATCCGACTGATCTTGGTTTGGTCTTGGGTTGTACCTGGTAGGTAATGGAACAGAGACTTCTTTACAATTCTCTTGACCAAAGTGTTTTATGACTTTCTCTGTGTAGTGGATTTGGTCCAGAGTAATTGTGTGTTTCTTGCGGTCTCTTGTGATTTGCATTCCTAGATATTCCTTTGCAGGACCAAGATCTCTAGATTCCCATCATTTCATGAAGTCTTTCTTGTGAGAGAGGACTTGTGTCTTGTTGCTACCCATAAAAAGAGCATTGTCGACATAGACGAGAAGGATTATAATCGCTCCTCCAACGATCTTGAAGTAAGTTCTTGGGTCTGACTTGCAGCAGATAAATCCCATCTCCAGGAGACTTTTGTGCAGCTGTTTGTTCCATTGGAGTGCAGCCTGCTTTGAGCTGTAAATGGCTTTCCCCAACCGACAGACCTTTTTCTCCTTGCCCTTCACTATGAAACCTTCGAGTTGTTCCATGTAAATTCCTTCATCCAGCTCACCAAACAAAAAGGTGGTCTTGACGTCTAGGGCTTCAATTTTCCAATCATGAAGCGCTGCAAGAGACAAGAGTAGGCATAGGGTTTTGAACCTTGTTACTGGTGAGAAGGTGTTTTTGTAGTCTATTCCGAAGACTTGTGGAAATGCTTTTGCGACAAATCAAGATTTTCTTTGGCCGTCCGATTTCAAAGCAAATACCCATCTCCCTTTGATAGGTTTATGACCCTTTGGTAGGTCCACCAATTCCCAAACCTTTCTCTTGTGAAGGGATCTTATCTCCTCCTTCATCGAGGCAGTTCAAAGTTCTTGCTCCTGTTTTGGTAGCTTAAGAACGTCCTTGTAGTGTTTTGGAAGGGGGTTTGGACTAGAATCCACAGCGAGTCTCATGTGATGATGTATCCATTTGGATGAATACATATCTCTGATGTCATCTTCTTCATTGGTTGGTTTTGGCAGTTTGACCGGTGTTGGTTTAACTATCATCCGCTCCTCCTGGATTGCATCAAGGCCCTGTTGGAGATCTTGCTTGATTTCAATAGGAGGTCTATTCCCGTATGTGTTATTAGGTAGTACCCGTAACACAGAAATGCGGGTGGATCTTCTGACTTCAACAGGTGGTCTGAAGAGTGATCTCTGTTATGTGAGATGGACTCCAAAGGACATCAAGGATAAAGCTACTTAGAGGAGGAGCTCACGAAGAGTCACAACGTCTCTAGGTAGCAATCTTAAGAGTGCACAGGTTTCAGGGAAGGTATTTCAGTGAGTACTCGAAGGGGACTTGAAGGGTCTAGGACTTAGGAGACGAGAGGACACCAGAGTATGCTAGATTGCACAGAACAAGTGTAAAGATACAAAGTACAGACAAGTTGCTATATAACTAAGGGACGCGTCATCAAAGAACATCGGAGAACGTCAGAGAATGATGAGTAATAGGAACTACATACTAGGCATGAGAGAGCTTAGCAGTGGAGATAAGGTCTGAGGTGATAAAAGAACAAAGATACGAGATACCCCCTTCCAGTAGTAAGGAAGAATGGCATGGGGAATTCAAAGGATAAATGCACAAGAGTGAAAAGGATGTACTACAAGAAGAAGGGAAATATAATTGTACCTACACATCCTGAAGAGGACGTGAACGTGTCGAGAGAAGGTTAAGAGTAGAAGGTTATGAAAGAGGAGAAAAATCGTAACATTACCCCCTTCGTACCATTGAGCCCCAGGCTCAATTAACACTCCATTAGACAGGACTGGGTTGAGTGGAAGAGGTACCTGCGTAAATGTGTGTCGCCTGTTCAATGGAAAGCGTCTCAATAGGACAGTTTTCCGCCACATGTCCATGTTGATTACAAACTGCGCAGATTCGGATTGGGCAGAAACGATCGGAATGTCCCCACCGACTACAAAAGTTGCATTGGGTAGTGAGACAAGAGGAAGGGGAGTGTCCTGGAGCTGATTGACGACAATAGGGACAAACATAGAATGGGCAATCCTCTTGATAGTGACTGAGATTATGACACCGAAAACATTCAGTGAGAGTAGAGGCTGGTCGGCAATGGATGGGGATGTGGACGATGTGAGTGGGGGCAGAGAGGATTCGTGTTCCATTGGGGAGGGACTGAAGAAAGGACCTATTGAGAGCTAAGACTTCTTTGTCGATTCCTCCATACTCGGACTCAGATTCTACAGTGGTGGGAGAGGAAGCACCAGTGGAGGGAGGAGGAGAAGAGAGTCGAGACAGAAGTGTAGACGGGGAGGATAGAGTTTCTGATGGAGGAGGGATGGGAACAGGCGGTGGAGATATGGGTGCAGGGAGTATGGTTTGCTCAAGGTATTGGTCGCGTTCTGCCATGGTCATAGAAAAGAATACTCGTTGGAATGTGGGGTATATGGAGTCGGAAGGGATTCATTCGACAAAAGTATGGAAGCCATGTAAGTGGAGAAGATTGAGAACGCGTCCAGGTATGGCGTTGAGAGAGGTGCATAGTGGAATGCCAGGGGCTGAGGGTAAGTCGCTAGGCGCAGCGAGAGCGTGATACCTTTGCATGGAGGAAATGAGGTGAAACAGGCGGATGAGTTCCTGGCAGATTACGTCTTCATCATAGAGAGGGAGGTTCTCTATGACGCGGAGGATGGTGGGGTTTGTGAGGATGCCTGTATAGAGTAAATGGACGGCGTAATTGGGTAGCAAGGTAGGCACAACATGACACGAGCGCAGTGGAGAAGTGGAGAAGGTAGAGGATAAAGAAGAACAAGAACAAGATGAGGAAAGAAACGACATATTGGTTGTCGAAAAGTAAGAGTTCAAAGAACATTCACTAGGGGGGTACTTCATGAAGAAATGCTGCTTCCTAGAAGAAGAGAAGGAGAAGAATGAATGAAAACTCAGGCGAGATGGTGGGAACGTTTATATTCAGAAAGGATAAGAGGGGAATGTCAGAGATTGTTCTCAGGTTCCCACATATTTTTGGATGAGGGGTATCCCTTCCATGCGGTCAGGTACAGCCGACGTCCAGGAGATCCCTTGTGGGAAACAATATGATCCACTTCATATTCTTCTTCGTTATCTATGAGGTCAGGTGGGGGGTTTGCGAAGGAAGGACCATGTGCTTCGGTTTGCCGATAAGAAGATAGAAGTGAGGCATGGAAGACATTGTGTATTTTCCATGTGGGAGGGAGTCGGAGTCAGTAGGAAAGAGGAGATAGTACCTGTGCGATTTCGAAAGGTCCGTGGTGTTTAGGCGCAAGTTTCCTTGATGGGTAGGACAATCGGAGATTGGTGGCTTCTAGCCACACCTTATCACCTACTTTCCAGGGGGAGAACTTTTGAGAAGATTGTTTGGACATAATTCGACAAGCTGTCTTGTGGGCAGAGAGGGCTTCCTTTTGAGTGGTCTCAAGAGAGGTGAGACGATTTTCTAAAGCAGGGAGGAAGGTTCTTCTGAGTGGTGGGTAGGCTCTAGGTTCATATCCAAGGAGAAGAGAAGAGGGGGAGGTTTTGGTCGAGCTATGAGGGATGGAGTTATGGATAAATTTGGCTAAGGTGAGGAACTGAGCCCATTTCTGAGGGTTATGGGCACAGAAGATCCAAAGATAGGTTTCAATCTCGTGATTGGTTCATTCAGTTTGTCCGTCCGTTTGGGGGTGGTAGGCAGAGGAGAGACAAATGTCGTATTTAAGGATATGGGCAAGTTCTCTAGTGAGGGCAGAAGCAAATTGTGGGCCTCTGTCAGAGATGATGGAGTCATATAGGCCAAAGCGTTTGAATACATAGTCGAAAAAGAGTTGAGCAATTCCATTTGCATCGATTGTCTTGTAACAAGGGGCGAGAATTACCCCCTTAGTAAGGCCATGGTCGACCACGACCATTAAAGAATCAAAGCCATTGGATGGGGGAAGGTCAGTAATGAGGTCGACTGAGAGTTGTTTGAAGGGAAGGGTGGTGGAGGAGGGAATCAGGGCGAGGGGTGGAGTGGTCAGATGGGTGACAACTTTGTTTTGTTGGCATACAGTGCAGCCAGTAACAAATTTGGAGACAAAAACCAAGAGGCCTGGCCACCAAAAGTCCTGCTTGACGACCGCCTTGGTGCGGAAACGACCAAGGTGACCAAAGAGGGGAGATTCATGGATAGAATGGAGCAATGACGAGCGCGCAGCGGGTGGGACATACATCCAACCACGGAAATACAGGTGGCCATTGTCAAAGGTCCAGTCCTTGAGAGCAGAGCAAGGGAACAGGGGGGATCCATCTGCAAGGTTGGAGAGGGCTCAGAGGACCAGGGGATCAGAGGAAGAGGAGGATTTGATGTGGCGAGCGAGAGCGAGGTCGAGGGCGTGGATAACTATTGGTTCGGAGACGATAGAAGCATCAACATTGTCAGAGGAAGCGTCAATGAAGTCGTGACGAGAGAGGGTGTCTGCAGGGGCCATTTTGGTGCCAGGGAGGACTTTCCAGACAATATCAAAGTCCTGAAGAAAGAGAGACCAGCGAGCTTGTTGGCAAGACAGTTTGCGAGGGTCCTTTATATAGGAGAGGTTTTTGTGGTCAGTAATGATGGTGACAGGATGGGAGGTTCCTTGGACATATTGTTTCCATTCCTCCAGTGCGAGGATCATAGCGAGGAGTTTGCAATCATAGATGTCATAGTTCCTCTCAGCAGGGATAAATGTCTTGGAGAAGTATGTGCACGGATGAGAGTCGCCATTGAGATCATCTTGGGGGAGAGCAGCTCCAGCAGCGAAGAGGGAAGCATTGGTCATAATGGAAAAGGAGCAGGTGACATTAGGGATACCTAGGACAGGGCCGGAGGAGAAGGCATTGTGAAGGGTATCAAAAGTGTTCTGTTGGAGTGAGGTCCAGTTCCAGGGTTGGTCCTTTCGAGTGAGGAGATTGAGGGGGGTGATGACGTGTGAGAAATTTGGGATGAATTTGTGATAGAAATTCACAAATCCTAGGAAGGAGCTGCCTTTGACGGAGGCGGGGGGTTTCTAGTCGCGAATGGCGGTTAATTTAATGGGGTCCATCACAATGTGTCCTTGACCGATGATGAGGCCGAGAAACTCCATCTTTGGGGCATTGAAGAGGCACTTGGAGAGTTTCAGGGAGAGACCATGTTCTCGGAGACAAAGGAGTACATGTCGAGTGCATTCATGGTGGAGGGCTAAATCCCCTTGAGTGTGGATGCCGAGATCATCCATATAGATTTTAAGCCAATATTCTGTGATCATGTCAGCAAAGATGTGGTTCATAAACACCTGGAATGTGGGTGGGGCATTGCAAAACCCAAAGAACATTACAGTGGGTTCAAAGAGGCCAAAGGGGGTAATGAACGCAGCCTTCCATTGGTCAGTTTCCTGAATTTGGATGTTGTTGTACCCCCAGTGGATATCGAACAGGGTGGAGTCTTTCATGTCGTCAATGAGTTCAGGAATAAGTGGCAGGGGGTAGGCATTCCAAACAGTATGGGAATTCAGGTATTGATAGTCCTGACAGGGGCGAAGAGAGCCATCCTTTTTTGGGACAAAAAAGAATGGAGCCGCTTGGGGTGATTTGGATGGAAGGATGCGCCTGGTCTTGAGGTGTTCCTTGATGAAGGCCTGGCAGGCCTCTTTCTCCTTGGGATTTAGAGGGTAAACCTTGGCGATTTTGGGTGTGAAAGATGGTTTAAGGTCAATGGTGTGGTCATAGGGGCAATGGGGAGGGAGGACATCATATGTTTTCTCAGAGAACATGTCTTCGAAGTCTTTGCACCATTCAGGTAACAAGATTTCAGAGGTCTTGGCATCTTGGGCAAGTTGAGTGGACAAGGTGATCTTTTGGATTGATTCGCCTAACAAGTCTTCTGGAGGGAGGTACTCATGAGGAGACGCATCGACCTTAGAAGAGTATCGTTGGTCATACAGAGACAACAGTTCTTGATCTACATCAAGACCTAGCCAACAGAGTAAATATCATTGGGGTAGGATGTGTTCATTATAGTCTGTGGGGGAAGAAGTAGGGAAAGAGAGAGAGTGGGATTTCCAGTTGATACGAGGGTTCCAGGTTTTGAGCCAGGGCATTCCCAGGATGATTTGACGACGTCCTAATCCCACTACCATAAGTTCTATGTTCTTGGGTTCTTTGGAAAGCAGCATGCGAGTGGATGCTTTCCACATGATAGTACCTTGTTTGTTGAGGGAACCATTGATGTTGAAGGCGCTTACGGGTTGAGGCATCTTTTTCAGAGGGAAATTTCCCAGTGATAGGAGACCAAGATCAATAAAGCTTCCAGTGGCTCCAGAGTCAATCAGAGTGGTCGTTTCAATGGTTTGTTTTCCAATGAGTAACTTGACAGGGAAGCGAAGGGTTCTTTCATTGTCAGAGGCTACTAGTACATGGAATAGGGACTGGGAAGGTAACATCGAGGTAGCTTCCCGTTTCAAAAATCCTGGTTGAGGGTGGAGACAACAGCAATTTCCTCCTTGGGTTCTTTGAAACACATCTGGAGGACTTGGAGGATTTCAGCTTCGTTTTTCCCTTGAGTTTTCAATGAGTTTACAAAGACGTTGATGAAGGAGGGTGTTATGATCACTTCTTTTCCTTACGCTTACCTTTTCCCGACTTCCCCACGTCGTTCCTCTCTAATACCTGAAGGGGTATTCTTCACCTTTGTTCTCTTCTCACTTTGGACTTCTATCTCCACTGATCAGTTCTCTCGTGCCGATTACATAGCTCCACTTACTCATCGTTTCCTTCACCTTCTTCCTTGTTCTATGATGACGCGTCCTTTCGATTAAGGGCAGGCATTACTTGGTCCATGCACATTCTTCCTTTCTATATAAACCGTCATACTCCTTGTAATATCTCCTTAACTTTGACCTACTCGATACTTCCTCGAATATACCAAGGTCATTCTTCCTTGTCTTGGATCTCTCTTAGTCCTCATTGTACTATTGAGTCGATGCTCCTCAGAAACCCTTCGAACCACCGACGTCCGTCTAGACATTCGAAACCCCTTAAGGACAAACCTAAGGGTGATCTCACGATCAATCGAGTCTATGCTTGTGCCCACCAGGACCAAGCGTAACAGAGGGGGCTTTGGTGTTGACTGGTGGGGGAGTCGAGGAAGGGGGATCAGTTTCGGCAGCATGGATGGTCTGAGGGCGAGGGTCTTTGTCTTTCTTGCACTAGGAGGCATTGTGACCCGGGCGTTGGCAACGAAAGCACTTTCCTTCACGGATGCATTTGGCCCTTTCGATGGGGGTGAGTTTGGACAGGGTGATGGCGTCGACATCCATGGCATTTGGGTCAGAGGTGGTTTGAGGGGTGGGTGAATATGATGAGAAAGGAAGTCTTTCTCCTCCCAGGGCAAGGATGTGCATTTTCTGTGCATGGAATGTCTTGGCTTGTTCAATCCAGGCAGCAACAGTGGTGGGGATGGTGGTCATGGAGAGGATCATGGTAGCGAGTTGTTGGTCTAACCCAAGTGAAAACTGATTGATGAGGGTGACTTTGTCAGTGATCCCTGCTCTAGCAGAGAGGTTCTGAAAGTCGGTGATATACTTCTGGAATCCATCATCGGTGATCCCATCAGGGTGTTTGAATGATTTCTGAGTGAGCTTGGTGAGCTCGAAACGAGCAGTGGGCTTGGTATCAAAAGGAAAAAAGGTGGTATTGAAGTTTTCAGCGAACTTCTCAAAGGTTTTCTCGGTGGTGGCAATAGCGGTGTTGGCTAGTTTGTCGTACCACATTTCTGAGAAGGGTACTCCTCGTCCCTTGCTCATCTTGTTGAGTGCGAGGGTGATCTTTTGTTCGTTGGTGTTATAGATGGAGGCGTTAATGTGGAAGTATGCACTGATGGCTTTCATCCAGCGCATGGCGTTGGCAGGTTCTCCAGAGAAGTCGGCTGGGAGGGCCACTTTGAGTTCCGGGGTGGCAGTGAACATGGGTGTGACTGATGGTGTTGAGGGAGTTACTGGGGGTTTTGGGGGAAAAGCTCGTTGTTGGTGGGGTCTGGGGTTGCTCGGGGG